>CM076673.1:158158099-158258099 GCA_038501925.1 Xenopus petersii | reverse complement strand
CTCAAATCCTCTAGGGATAGAGTCTAATCCACAATGAGTAAGTCTCTCTTGGACTTGAATAAATACTTACTCAAATCAAGCCTGACCCCAAAGTTCCCTCTGGGCCTGACTTGAATTATTTAAATCCACTCGTAGCATATTAAACAGACAGCTTTATTTGAGGTATACATTATTAATACAGACTATTAAAGAATAGCTCATACATCCTGAAAGCTCGTGAGGAATAAAACATGTAACCATTTAAACATTTCTTCTCTCATGGGGCTGATCCCGTGACATCCAATCATCATCCTTGGTTTGGCATCATTGTGTTTCTCTGTTCATCTTAAAGAAACAGTTAAATCAAAAAACTTAAAGTGTAGCAAAGTAATAAAAACATAGTGTAATGCTGCCACACACTGGTAAAAGCTGTGTGTTTGCTTCAGAAACAAAACTATAGTTTATATAAACAGGCTGCTGTGTAGCCATGGGGGCAGCCATTCAAGATGAGAAAAAAAGGAGAAAAGGCACAGGTTACACAGCACATAACAGATAAGCCCTGTCCAATAGAAATCTGTTATCTGCTATTACCTGTTATCTGCAATTCCTCTTCTCAAACAGATAGCCTGCTTACAGAGAGAGAGAACGAACGTCAACGTACCTACTAAGAATCTTGTTAATTTTTGTAGTAATATATCAAAAACCGTTCTACAGCTTTCTAACTGAAGTTCAAAACTGTTTCCCATAACAGGTGTGGGGAAAACTGTGCAATAGGGACATACATAAAGATGGCAGAGAATCTCCTGATGCAATGGTACCTTTTCACTTCTTCCTTGCGCAGATCATATTTTGCATTTTCTCAATGCAAGACAATGCAGTAGTGAATTTAAATCAATAACTTTTACTGACTTTTCTGGCATTTCCAAGACACCGTTTATTATGGCTTCCATCTTTTAGGAGAGCATGAAAATGAAAGTCACTGTAATAACAGACAGCTACAGAGTAAGTATAGTTATAATGAATAGAAACACATTATGAAGTATATTCCAGCACACTTCTACATGGTTCCTTTAATGTAAGACGAGGCTGCCTGTAATTTTTAATTGATGACTTGTGACAATGCTGATGGCTGGATCTAATATGATATATTTGAGTTGTTGTCTGCATGAATTCTCTGGGAAAAAGATTAATAGAATATATTTTATATCTGGATATAGGATCAATAATAAATGTCTTTACTTGTTTTGCCAAGGTGAGAGTTGTGCAATATTGAAACTCTTGTGGAAAGACAAATGATTTATACCGTAAGTGAAAAAAGGAAAGAATAGGAAGGTTCATACAATAGGAAGATTAGAAATATCAGCTCTAGACAAGTATAAGTTATGACCAACATTCTCTCAACATACTTATTCTTAATTATTTCTACTTCACCCTTTATTAAATATTGTATATCAAGCCACCCTCTTGCTTTAGCTCTCTCTCTCCTTCAGTTTATTCCCACTTGATGCATTCTACATTGTCAGGATTGGGATCCTCAATTTCCAGCAATAAATTTATTAAATAGTAGGGATGCACCGAATCCACTTTTTTGGATTCGGCCAAACCCCCGAATCCTTTGTGAAAGATTCGGCCGAATACTGAACCGAATCCGAACCCTAATTTGCATATGCAAATTAGGGGTGGGAAGGGGAAAACATTTTTTACTTCCTTGTTTTCTGACAAAAAGTCATGCAATTTCCCTCCCGCCCCTAATTTGCATATGCAAATGCAAATTAGGATTCGGTTCGGCTGGGCAGAAGGATTCGGCCGAATCGGAACCCTGCTGGCCGAATCATGGCCGAATCCCGAACCGAATCCTGGATTCGGTGCATCCTTATTAAATAGCTCCTGACTCAAAAAAAAAAAATACAATACACTTGTAGACTGAACAATCACTATATACTCTGAAATGCAGACAAATATATACAAGTCCAAACATTATTATTATGTGTATATTTTTATTTATATAGCGCTTCTTATGTACGCTCCACTGTGCAGCAGAACAAGTTATTAGAACAAACAGGGGGTCACTAGAATAAAATTTACAAATAAGCACAAAGTACATTAATAAATAAATGTAAATATATACAAGTACAGTTGCATTAAAGATTCACCAGAAACTTTGAAAGAGATTAAAATATAGATGTCCCTGCCCCATAGAGTTTACCAGGGCTGCTCCTGTGTTGGGAGGTATGTTATTGTTGTTGCACAATTCCTCTAAGAGCAAAATCATTTTTAGCCTTTTTTCAGGACTGAAAAGTAAATGCCTTCACATAAGGCATCCCAAATGAATGTTAATGTAATTACACATAAAACCTGAACCTTAAAACCCCCAGAAATGTGTTCACACTTTCCATTACCTGCCAAAATTTTGTAAAAAGGATGTGGTTTTTAGGGGGTGTGGGCATGGTCAAAACAATTCGCCAAATTTGCAAATGTTTTCGTCCCTCTTTCTTTTTTCCAAATGTTGGGAGGTATGTTATTGTTGTTAGCATGATTCCTCTTAGTGCAAAATAATTTTTGGCTTTTTTTTCAGGACTGAAAAGTAAATGACTTCACATAAGGCATCCCAAATGAATATAAACAATGAGTGTTTTCTATATGCATAGCAGGATATCAACATGCACACAAAATGATTGCTGCTTGCAAGTTAATGGTAGTAAGTAAGTTAAAACAAAGAAAGTAAGTTAAGGCAGTAAGTTAAACAAAAAGGAAAAAAGTAATACAGCTGTATTAGAACAGTTCCCATGTCAATAAAGTGTCCCGTCATCCCTGATTTTATTTACATAAGAGTTATGATTTAATCAGTGTACAGCATTTACAGTTTCCCAAAGTAGTTTTGTAGCAGTAAACCGCAGCGTCTTTCGTAATTTGCAGTTGTACCAAGGGTGTCCAGCAAGTAGAGAGAGAGAGAGAGAGAGAGAGAGAGAGAGAGAGAGAGAGAGAGTGTGTGTGTGTGTATTTATTTGCAAAGTATATGCATTTACACTTTGGGTATATTAGTTCATAGTATCCATGACATCACAACCTTAAAATGTAAAATATGATTTTGTACACTATTTGATATTGTGAATTTAGTGAAAACAAGTGTGAGGACCATTTACTGTTAAATGATCACACCCATGATGTTCAATATCTACTGGAAGCAAAAACACTCACATAACTACACAAATAACCACTCCTGAGTTCTGCTGCAGTTTTCCAGCAGTGATATGAAATTGTTTAATGATTCTGTACATGGGGTACTTAGGATTAAACCTTCGCTCTCAAAAATGTTAGAACTACAATCACCACCTGTATTTTATCAGTTACAGTATATGCATATAGACAAAGGGGGTATATTTATGAAAGAATGAAGTTAGAGATCACCACAGTCCTCTAGAGTGAAATTCCGCCACTCTCCATTCATTTCTATGGGATTTTTAAAAGCATATTTATCAATGGGTGAAAGGGAAAGCTCATCCTTTGATAAATACGCCTTTCAAAATCCCATAGAAATGAATGGAGAGTGGCAGAATTTCACTCTAGAGGACTGTGGCAATCTCTAACTACATTCTTTCATAAATATACCCCTATAAGCAACCCATCTCTAATTCTCTTTGCTTTGAACGTTTAATTTGAAAATGTATAATAGAAATCAAGAGTAAAATGTGACAAAGTAAATAAGGAATTAAGTGGATTATATAAAACCATTCCTAATTTTACTATTTACAGCTTATACTTTATTGCCCTACTGTATAGTGCTGCTGTCTGGATTCAAGATATTAATCTTTTGCTTAGAGCAGTGGTTGTCAAGTGTCTTCAGTTCAAGCCACCTTTAAATGTTTATCCTCAGTGGATAGGATTCCTCTTTAAGGAGAACTAAACCTTAAAAATTAATATGGCTTAAATGCCATATTTTATATACTTCACATATTTCACCAGCCTAAAGTTTCAGCTTCTCAATATCAGCAATGATCCAGGACTTCAAATTTGTCACAGGGGGTCACCATCTTGGAAAGTGTCTGCGACACTCACATGCTCAGTGGGCTCTGAGCAGCTGTTGAGAAGCTAAGCTTAGGGGTCATCACAAATTATCCATCAGAAAATGAGGGTTGTCTGTAATATAAGCTGATGCTACAGGGCTGATTATTAAATTCTGATGCTAGTTGCACTGGTTTCTGTGCTTTCATGTAATAATTATCTGTAGTAATTACTAATAAGCCTTATATTGTGACTTATATTCGGCCGAACACCCCGAATCACTCGCGAAAGATTCGGCCGAATACCGAACGGAATTCAAACCCTAATTTGCATATGCAAATTAGGGGTGGGAAGGGAAACGCATTTCCTACTTCCTTGTTTTCTGACAAAAAGTCACGCAATTTCCTTCCCGCCCCTAATTTGCATATGCAAATTAGGATTCGGTTCGGCCAGGCAGAAGGATTTGGCCGAATCCGAATCCTGCTAAAAAAGGCCGAATCCCGAACCAAATTCTGGATTCGGTGCATCCCTAATTGTGACATTTATATTCTATGGGTACTGTATATTTTGAGTCGGTCCCTAAGCTCAGTAAGTGACAGCAGCACAGAGCATGTGCAGTGAATCAGCAAAAAAGTCTAGGAAAATGTATAACCAGGGAAATGTATTATGCATAATACTGTATATAGGTGATACTACAACAATGTAAAACGAGGGAAAACTTAAAATCAAGGGATGTAAAATTGAGGTTAAACTGTACTAGACTGAAAAGTGTATAGAATTAGTAAAATATTACTGATCACCACTGCTTATTTTTACAATCTCAATGCCTTTTCCAACTAGTAAGAAAATGTTGATCCTTTTTACTCATGTTGCCAATAAATGAACTCTATAATCTCCCACAGGAAATATAGCATTTCACCAGGTCTAGAGTGGAGATAATTTTCACTTAAATATCTGTCAAAATAATCTATATAAGGATTAGGTGAAATTATATCTGAAATGTTAGAGCATAATATTGTGCTGAAATGATCTTTCAGAAACAGGGAGTGCATAAACAAAATTCTGTAATTACAGAATATGATTCATATGATTTGTTTCTATTGCAGTTTATAAATAGGCCCCATAGTATCTGTAGAAAGGCTGTGCTCCATTATAATGTCCCTGCAATGGGAATGTAGAATAAAGCAGCAGTGCCTGTAGGGCAAAAGACTTAAATTATAATTAGTAGGTGTCATGTGGTACAGAAAAATGCAGTTTTTGACCATATCTGCACCTATGCTGGTTTTGCACATTCTCCTTTAATTGTTCTGTATTTATATACATTAATTATTGCTGCAAATATGGCCTTACTTATTTATTTATTTGATTTGTTTCCTAATTTAATCACCTTCACCTCCCTTTTTTTTACAAGCATTGGTTTTCTTTTAGAATCTATATTTTTGATAATTTGTACGGGATTTTCATTTGGAAGCTTATCTGAATTTGTTCGCTGGGTAAGAGCTCCACCTGCCTGCCAAAGAGAAGGCAATATAATTAGTGAAGATGAAGAATGCATTACTTAGAGAGTGTTGAATATATTCAAAGCCAATTAAAGGGGTGGTTCACCTTTAAGTTAACGTTTAGTATGGTATAGAATGGCTAATTATAAGAAACTTTGCAATTAAGCTGTATTATTTATTTTTTATAGGTTTTTAATTATTGGCCTTTTTCTTCTGACTCTTTCCAGCTTTCAAATGGGGGTCACTGACCCCATCGAAAAACAAATGTTCTGTAAGGCTACAAATGTACTGTATTGTTATTGCTACGTTTTACTTGTTGTTCTATTTAGGTCCTCTCTTATTTATAATACAGTCTCTTATTTAAATAAGTGCATGGTTGCTAGGGTAATTTGCACCCTAGCAACCAGATGGCTGAAATTGCCAACTGGAGAGTTGCTGAATAAAAAGTTAAATAACTCAAAAAACACAAATAATTATAAATTAAAACCAATTGCAAATTGTCTTAGAATATCACTCTGTACATCATACTAAAAGTTAATTCAAAGGTGAACAACCCCTTTAATGCTTGTTTTCTATATTCAATACTCCATCCCTCAACAGTATCGGGCAACCTGACATGCTCCCCTCAGGACTCTGCCTATTTCTTTAAATACAAAATAGAGTCCATCCGCAATCAGATCCCTACCTCTATTAATGCAAACCAGCTCCTCCTTCCTAAGCCCCTTATGCATGTCTTAATTCCTTCCCTCCAGTAACATCATCTGAATTTTCCAAGTTTCTCTTGTCCTTCCCCTCTCACAACTTGCTCTCTTGACCCTATGCCTTCTTCTCTGCTTAAACACTGTGCTGCGGAGCTTACTCAGCACTTACATCTTCAATTCTTCTCTGGCTACTGGAACCTTCCCCTCTCCTTTCAAACAGGCCTGTGTAAAGCCTGTTCTTGAAAAGGCCACACAACCTCTCCTGTGTGTTGAATTACCGTCCTGTCTCACTTCTACCTCTTGCCTGTAAACTCCTAAAATGTATGGTGTTCTCCATATTACTAACTTTCTACACTGATGGACCCTCTGCAATCTAGTTTCTAGCCTGCACACTATACTGAGACTGCCTTGTGCAGTTACAAATGATCTTCAGCTTGCTAATCAAGGTCATGTCTCTGTCCTTATCCTCCTCATCTGCATTTGACCACTCTTTCCTGATGCAAATTCTGTATTTGCTTGGTATCCTTAACCTGCTTACCTCTAACCATTCATTCACTGTCTATTATGCTAACGAAACCTCATTTCTAGTTTCACCTAATGTAATGGTGATGCAAGGCTCTATACTCATTCCATTGTTGTTCTCCCTTTAAACTCTAAGGGAGATCTCATAAGCTCATTTGGCTCGGAGTTCCATGACCTGTATAAAAACACTTGGCATTCGGCCTCATGTTTTTCTATGGTCATGAAACTCCTTGGTAACTTATAATATCCCTATAATTTACAAGAGGGGGTACTTTATTCACTATATATACTACAAGGCATATGTGTTATCAGCTGTGTATCCTGTGCCTTTTCTCCTTTTTTTAGCTTTGAATGGCTACCCAGCAGCTTGTTTATATAAAATATAGTAGAGTTTCTGAATCAAACTAGTTTTGCCAGTGCAGGGCAAAAGTAAATTATATTGTAATCACTAACACACTTTTTTGGTGTTACTGCTCCTTTAAATAGCAAACTGCACATTTCTTTAATTTCTCTGTAGTGAATGGGTACAATTTGTTTGATAACAACATTTCCCATTATAAAGTATGATACAGGTATGGGGCCTGCTACCCAGAATGCATTGGCATAAGAGGTCTTTCGGATAAGGGGTCTTTCCATAATTTGGGTTTCATAAAAAACATTAAACTGTTAATTAAACCCAACAGGATTGTTTGGCCTCCAATAAGGGTTAGTTATATCATAGTTGGGATCAAAAAAACTGTACGGTTTTATTTTTACAGGGGGAAAAAAAGACAAAATTGATCAAAAAAAATTAACATTTTTTAAAAATTGAGTCTATGGGAGATGGCCTTCCTGTAATTTGCAGCTTTCTGGATAACGGGTTTTCAGATAACTGAACCCATCCAGTATAGGGTACAGCTTTCAATATCACCATAAAATCCCTGTATATATCCAGCTAAATCTGAGCAATTCACAGATAATATTAACTTAAGCATGGTATTTGTAACAATGGAATGCCAACTTTATTAATACAAAGAATTTAAAAATAATTGTTGTTGATGCCAGTTATTTCTTACACAAAAAATGAACAAAAATGGTCAGAGCCTTTGTTTATTATATTAGAGTGCATTAAGAAAAAAAAGACAACCGTTTCCAAGAGAAAGCATTCATTGCACCACCTCATTTAGCGATTTTTGTGAAGCAGTGGGCAAATGGATGAATTTCTGAAGCAGCCGCCAGTTTATCCTACATGATGCAGAGTGACTCCAGTGTTGCAGGGTGGAGCACTTGCATACAGGGGCTAATACATAAAGCAATCAAGAACTCCTACCTGCAATCCTTGGATCCTTCAATTAACCAGACCGGCCAATATGTCACAGCATTCTCTGTTAATCTAATCTATGCTGCCAGGGCTGTTTTCTTTGTGATCATCCTGGACACACTGATTCTACTCCTAATAAACAAAAAACTCAATGGACTCAGGCTCCAAATAATCCCACAGATTAACTGCAGCCCCATTTTGCTCCTTGTATGACTAGCCTCAAAGAACAGGTACAAGGATAGGCTCCAGGTAGATGGAATTAAATAACTCAATATGTATATTTCATTTTTCAAATTTGCAGTTAATTGTAACTCTGGGAAATACACTAAAAAATATATAATTACTCATACAAAGCCACATAAATGGAGTTTCTCACAATTGACAATTATTTTGGGTCTCATATTTAAAGACTAAGACCAGTCATTAGCATGAATGACTTTCCACAAATACTGAATCAAAGAAATCCTCTGTTTTCAAATAAAGGGTGCAGTGGGAATAAGGCCAATTTAGCTGGAACTCTACAGCAGTGTTTCAAATGATGAATGGTGCAAAACTTGGCAATGTCCAACCATGTGATAGCGGCTCAAACACTGCTATAGTAAGTACACACGGAGAGCGTGGATGGTTATTCTGCAGCATTTTCAGTAAAGTCTAGTAAAATCATTAAAGCAGTTTGCTTTGCATTGAAATATATAAAAGCCAAGTATCCTAGAAGAGAGCAAAATTAAAAATAGAAAGGTATGCATTGTGTTCCTGAGATATTTTGGGGTATATTTATCAAAGAGTGACACTAGAGTGAAACAATTCACTTCTATGGGGTTTCTAAGGGTGTATTTATCAAGGGGGTGAACAGTCATTTTCATGTAATGATAAATAAGCTCCCATAAATCTGACAGAAATGTATAAATTGCTGGAATTTCATTCTGATGAGATTTGGTGAAGAGAGGTTGTGTATTAGTGACAATGACTGGTTGTGTCTGCTACATAGATCTGACGTTTCCTTTAAAACAATGGATGCAGCAGAGTACTGATGCTTGTTTAGTCTAAAAAAAGAAATGTAATGGTAATTTGTTTTTCCATAAGCTTTATGCCAATACATTGTTAATTTCTGTGTGCTCATTACATGTGGTTATGGTATATAGCCTACATTGCAACTACAGTGTTCTCAGGACAAGCATGCCAGTCATAAGTCTTTCCTTGGGAGGGGAAAATCATTAGGCAACTACAAAAATATCATTTTCCAATGAAAGCATCACCATCTAAGCAGCGCTTTTCCCATTCATATGAAGAGGAAGATGACAGCACACAGGGAAGGGAGTTTTAGGTAAAAACATTAAACCACAAAAAAAGGGTGGGGGCGCACAGTTTCTAGAATATGTTGATTAGTCACCTTGGTGATCCAGGCGCACCAGCCCTAGACCCTCAGCTTAGGGAGCGGATAAACCAGAAACAAACGAAAAGAGGTATCAGGCACTCACTGCCAAAAATAAGTTAAAAATATAATATTTTTTGTAGATTCATTAAAAAAAGGAACACCACTACGTGTTTCATGTGCTCTCTTTACCTCCCAGGAACTGGGTATATAATTTCTCCTATAAATACCCACTTCCTGGGGGGCACGAAACGCATAGGGCCAGTGGAGATATTGTTCCTTTTTAAATGAACCTACAATAAACATTAGGTATTATGGTTCACCCTGAGAAAGGTCAAACCAGCTGGCGTGCCATAGCATTAAAAGAAAGCTGGTATCATTGCAAATAAAGGAACTTTGTTCTCATTATTAACACATTTTGGATTCTTGGCCTTTGTAACAGTTTGCTTTAAAAGCATAGCATGTTAAAAAGTAAAAGTTAAACATTTGACTCAAAACTAAAAGTACAGGCTGACCCTCTCTGCCATTATTGGTGCAGTGTTGCAAGCTTATTTACAGCCACCATTTTTGCAGCTGTTAGAATTTCAATGCATATCATCTTGGAGGTGAAGGTATGTTGGTTGCTTTAGAAGTGGTAAGCAACAATGATTACTGAAGACAGTGCAGAACTGGGGAAGGATTGTTTGAAGATCCAATGAATCAAAGTCATGAAAAATGTACTCATCAAATCCAGATTGATCCAAAAATGATTCTAGCAAAGGACTGCCATGACAAATTTTAACCCCAATGCTTCAATGTTCACGGATATCCATTTGCCAGTGATACTGGAAGTTAATTGGGATCAACACTCTCTTTAAGAGTTCTGTATGTCATGCTGCGGAACGTCTCCTGATCACAAACAGGCCCTTCTGTAACTGGCCCAGGTAAATTCTGACTTTGGTGCTGTCACTGCTCTTTCTTACCCATATCTGTACAAATGGGAATAAATGAAGACATCAGAGAAAATGTACACAAAAAAAAAACAAAACAAGACATTAAGTAGTTATTTATGTAAAGGCATGTGAAATATAATTGTATAGGTATAGGATCTCTTATCCAGAAATCAGATATCCAGAAATCTCCATATTACGCAATGTCTGTCTCCCATAGACTCCATTTTATCCAAATTTTTAAAAATCATTTCCTTTTTCTCTGTAATAATAAAACAGCAGCTTGTACTTGATCCCAACTAAGATATAATTAATCCTTATTGGAAGCAAAACCAGCCTATTGGGTTTATTTAATGTTTAAATGAATTTCTAACAGACATACGGCATGAAGACCCAAATTATGGAAAGATCCATTATCCGGAAAACCCCAGGTCCCGAGCATTCTGGATAATAGGTCCCATACCTGTACTAGAATGTGGCTTCTACATTAAGCTGTGTCTGTCATGCAATCCTCCTACCTGCCAGAAACACAATGAAGGCTAGGAAAGCTGTCATAATGTAGCTGTAGATATGACTATAAACAAGTCGAAGGGAATCTGTAAATACTGCAGACTATTTAACTTCAAAAATAGAGCCCCCATTAACAAAATCACGACTTTTTTCAATTGCTTTTATTTTAATGTTTTTTCTTTTTTAAAATGAACTAAGGTGGCCTACTCTGGAAGATTTATACTGCTGATTAAAGCTCTTTAGACCAATTCATCAGCCAATGTATGGGGCCCTCCGACAAGTCTACCTCACAGATATCTGTCCGAAAATTGGGCAGGTTTGATTTTCAAATCGGAATAAAAGCCACATTGATTAGTTGATGCGGTCCTTGCTTCAATGGCTCGTATTTCTGTGGTTGTAATCAGACTGCTTGGTCCTAGAGCCAATGATCACATTAGCCCGTTATCTCCCAGCCAAGGTGGGCATATCAGGGGAAAGATCTGCTCGTTTCCCACAAGTGGATGTTATGGTCTATAGTGTATGGGCAGTTTTAGTTTCATTTGCCCCTCTTATGTTTCTCAGTAGCAGGTCGCACTTTCTAAACTTACAATTTTATATATTTCTTTGCAGCAGCTTCAGTCCCTTTTCCAGAACTTCTAAAGTCTGTCACAGAGCAACAATTATAGATGCTACAGATAATGATGCCATAATACAGTATTTTGCCAAGAATTCCAATGTGTTTGCCACTTGCCAGTGAGAATTGCATGTCCCGCACAATTGCACTTAATATGTTTGAAGTTTGGTTGGCATTTGGCATGTGCCAAAAGTTACTTACCAACACCCCCAAGTATAAAATGCTATTCCTTCTCATTTAAGCCCACAACCAAATATGTGGTTGCTCAAACATCCTCCTCAGCCAGTTGTGTGTAAAACCCCATTTGTCACACGGGGGTGCCTAACTTTGAGTACCCCAAATGTAAAATGCTATTCCTTCTCCTTTAAATGACCCCTAAATATGTTTCTATAACTATAATTATACATTCTGAAAAAAAATTCTGAGCAACTTTGCAATATGAAGCAAATATTTTCAAATTATTCAAGTTATTTAAAACAAATGATACTGAAAGCCATATATAATTATGCTTTCTATACCTTGCAGTAAAATTATGTATAAAGCAAACAGGCTTTCCTCCAGCTAATTCCCAAAATGCAAGGCATTGTAGGAACTGAAGTCTTGGCTGGTTGTCTGCCAATAAAATATAGCAATGGTATAAGCACTCATGGAGAGGTGGAAACACTAAGACAGACAAAAATTGCTTTCAGTAGAAATGCGTACATGGCTTAAAAATGCACATTCCAAAGTTGCTAGAATCACATTTTTCTTTCATTATGAAAACAGCAAATTTGCTATTTACCTTAACACGAAACCAGAGGCAGAAATTAAAACAGTCAATAATTCTCTAAACTCTATGTTTGCTGGGTCTGCACTTTTGGGAAGTGTATAAATTATAATATTTTTAGATATTTTAGTTACTGTAAATTATAGGGACATTATCAAAATTTCTCAACTCACAAAAACTGTGTGAATATAAGCAACTACATTCTCTGAAACCACAAAATAGTTGTGATTTATCAAGTAAGAAAACGTACAAAGTCGCATGAAGCAAGTAGCATTTTTATTTTCTCGCCAGTTTACTGAAATGAATTGATTTTCCCTAGTGTGAATCATTTCTTCGGTGAAAAAAAATAAATAAAAAAACAATCATCTAATCTGAGGTTCTCTTCTAAAATAAGCAAACACTCATGAAATCGAAATTTGAAAAATCAGACTTCCTATATTTATTCAGCTGAATCTTGCTTAGTACAGGAGGAGATCCCTAATCTGACATACGTTTTATGAATTCCATATAAGCTTCAGAATAAACCTCATGCCATACCTCATTATTTCCCACAGAACTGATGACACAGCTGATTTTGTTATTGTCCTTAGATTCCAGATATATGGCTTGGCTCTTATGGTACCTGAAAGAAAATCAGTAAAGTTTAAGGAAAGTAAATCTCTCAAAGATTAATTACCTAAGGAATTACTGTATAACACTTTGACTGGATTCATTTCTAATACTGCACAGTGTTTTTACCAGTGTAAATGTTATGTAAATGTGATGTTAGTTATGTTGATAAAATAAAAATGGGGATGCTGTTCAGTAGGTCAACACAAAGACCAGACAAACGAATAAATAAAGCAATCCACCTGACAAGCAGAATCATATAATAACAGGATTTTAAAATATGCATTTCAAAGACAGCAATTCTGGGATCACTAAGTTTGTACTTCATTTTGAATTGTAGATCTTTTTGGTTCAAGTCATGAATATTTATAAGTGGAAGATCTATGGAAAGCAATGGACCAGAGACTGAATCACTGGATGTCTGGGCAACTTTATATAAACAACAAAGCAGAGAGGTAAATGGCAAATAATTATTTTACTTTTCCGAATTTCAGTTTGCATCCTATTGTGCAAACCATGCACCCTGTGCAAAAAGGCTGTCATCTTTCCCCTCCCCTGATGCCTCTACTTAAACCTGCCCTAGAATGAAACACTAACTTCACAGGTAATTTTTTTTAAAAAAACAATAGAAATTCACACATTACATATTTACTTAAAATGACGTAATCTGCATGTGTATGAAGGTGAACAACTCCTTTAAATATATATTGCAGTTTTGCAAGATTCTTAATATGATGAAAACTTTATATTGCTTAAAGGGCAAGTCACCACCATTATAAACATCTGCGTAATAAAAGAAAACATACTGCAACACAACTTTCCAATATACATTTATTAAACAGTTTTTAATGTTATTTGTAAAAACAATTGCTATTGAAAGTATTTGATTAACTACTGGCTGTTACTTTTAAAAACCATGTTGCAAAAGTCTTGGTTCCTCAGCAATCAGCAACCTTGTCTTACATTGTTTCAACAGTTTGAACCAACAGAGCAGAGAACAGAAAGGGTCAGATAAAAACTGCTTTCAATAGCAATACATGTACAAGTAACTTGAAAACCATAGACAATTTGCAATCAATGTAAAGTTGCTTATAATTGTGTTTTCTTATTAGGCAAAAAACATATTTTAGGGTTGAAATTTGCTGTAATTCTTAATTATGGGGGTATAGTTTTCCTTTAATTACCAATAATCCTAGGGTAGGTAGTAAAAGGAAACTATTCATGGCGAGCAGATAAAAGTTTATTTAGTAGGTTATTAGATGACAACAATCTGAACAAAGGATAAGATACAATTGTGTGTATGGATAGTGCCTCCCAGTGGCAGAAAACTACTTACTACCTTAGAACCGGGTGAATTTTGTAGGTAATGTTTTTCAGAAAGCCAAAATGTTATATCTACATTTTATACTTCTCTGGCTCAATGGCCACTGTACACTATCATAGCTTTTGTTCATATATTTTTCTTGTAGTGAAACCTGTTTTGCCTATTCTTTATATAAAAATAACTCAAACCAGTGTAGGACCCATTATCTTAAATGCTTGGGACCTGGGGTTTTCCAGATAAGGGACCTTTCCATAATCTGGATCACCATTACCTCAAGTCTTAGAAAATGAATCTGAACATTTGCGGTTTTACCACCAATATGGATTCATGCAGCTTAGTAACAAACAAGATTATGTTAGATCATACTGTTTTGTTATTACAGGGAAAAAGGAATTTTTTTTAAACATTATAATTATTTGCTTAAAATGGGAGATGGCCTTCCCGTAATTTAGAACTTTCTGAATAATGAGTTTCCGGATAAGGGATTCCATACCTGTACATTTAATTGACCTATGGATCGTGGTTATCCTTTCCCTACTAGTTTCAGATAATGATCTT
This sequence comes from Xenopus petersii, assembly GCA_038501925.1. NCBI lineage: Eukaryota > Metazoa > Chordata > Amphibia > Anura > Pipidae > Xenopus > Xenopus petersii. The sequence goes on along the minus strand of CM076673.1, from coordinate 158,243,415 downwards.
TGTATGAAAGAGCTAATTATTTACTGCACTCTCTGGGTCTCAAAGTTTACTTTTAAGTAAATTACCATCTCTTATCATAGTATAGCTTTCCATCTTCTATACGTGCTTCAAATCGTTGGACAGGGGATTCATTCTGTGTGGTTGGAAGATGTTCTGGACTTGAGGGAGATACTAGAAAAACACGATTTATTTAAAAAAACATGTATCAGAACAGAGTTATAGGACAAAGCAACATAATTTAATATTTCACAACCAATGGGATACTGTATTTCATGTTAAAGCTTATATGGAATTAAACGCTTTATTATTATTATTATTAACATGTATTTATATAGCGCCAACATATTGCGCAGCACTAGCTTTACAAACAATTTAACCATTTACTATCTTTTTGAGTCAAATTTGAGTGGGAGACCATGTTTTATTTGAACTGGAATCCAGCAAATCCCTGAACACACATAAAACACATTTGTGGATGTGTATCATGGCTCGAACAATGTAGGTGTCTGACGACCTCAGAAACAGATGCCCATAAGGATGGAAAAGGTTACAAGACTATCTCTAAAGGGTTTGGACTCCGCTAATCAACAGTCAGACAGATTGTTTACAAATGGCCAAAATTCAAGACCGCTGTTACCCTATCCAGAAGTGGTTGACCATAAATTATAACTCCAACTGCAAGGCGTTGAATAGTCCCGAGAAGTTACAAAGGAACCCAAGGTAACTTCTAAGCAACTGAAGGCCTGTCTCACATTGGCAAATGTTGATGTTCATTAGTCCACCATCAGGAGAACACTGAACAGCAATGATGTATATGGCAGTTTAGCAAGGAGAAAGCAACTGTTCTCCCCTAAAAATATTGCTGACTGTCTACACTTTGTCAAAGATCATGTGGACAACCCATAAGGATACTGGAAGAATGTTTTGCAGTTGGATGAAGCCAAAAAAGAACTCTGTGGCTTACATGAGGAGCTTTACATTTGGAGAATGAAAAACACTACATTCCAGCATAAGAACCATATGCTATGGGAGTGATGGGAATGTTCTGGCTTGGGCCGGTTGCTGCATCTGGGCCTGGACGGCTTGCCATCACTGATGGAACAATGATTATAAAGACACACAAGTTGTTCTACCAATGGTTAAAGAAGAATACAGTGAATTCTCTGGAATGGCCAAATCAATGTCTGAATCTCAATTCAATTGAAATACTGTGGAAAGCCCTAAAACGAGCGGTTCATGTGAGGAAACCCACCAACATCCAAGAGCTGAAGCTGTTCTGTATGGAGGAATGGGATAAAAGTCGACGTGCAGGACTCATCAAGAGTTACAGCATACATTTATTTGGAGTAATTGCTGCATAAGGGGATCATTCCAAATACAGAAAGCATGACTCACTTACTTTTACCACACGTAGATATGTTGCTGATCATTTTTTTTTAAATCAATAAATACATGCTCAAATAAAATAATTTTTGTTTCATTTGTTTAACTAGATTTTTTTCTTATTTTTTTGAAAAGCAGATAATGTTTTAGGACACATTCATAATATAGAAAATTTTAAAGGGTTCACAAACTTTCATGCATCAAATCTAGATGCACAATGATTCCTATATATAAATATGCAACTATCATTACAATATAAATTAGGGTTTTATATACAGTAAAAATGCCATGGTGTAAATCCTTTTAAACAAGTAGTAAGAAAAACTTGCCATGGATCTGATCAGTATTAAAGCATACATTTACATTTTAAACAATTGCTATTGAACAAAAATATTTACCATTAATGTATAAACTTACCAGGTCTCTTGGGAGATTTTAACTGAGAGAAAAGAGAGAGAAAAATGGGTAAATGTGCCACTTACACTACTGGAGCAAAATTATATATATATATATATATATATATATATATATATATATATATAGATCCTATTCCTTATTTCATTGTACTTAGATTAGATGAAAACCTGCCTACTGAATATATAGACATATCTAATTCCAAGAAAGACATGTACCTTGTTTTTTTACAGAAAAACGTATCTTAAGAAGCTTTATTTATTTTTGAGTAGGGATTCGCAAAATATTTTGCCACATTTCGCCAAGAAAAAACGGCCAATAGTCTAATGGATAGTAAAACAAAAAATGTATATATGTTTTGAAAATGGTGTAAAAAAAAAAAAAAAAAGTGTGAAAGCCAAATAATTGATTTCAATGCGCTTGGCAAATTGTTTGCCATTTTGAGTGTTTTTGGCAGAGCCAAACAGATCAGATTCATCCATCACTATTTTTGATGAATTTACAATAATTAGCCACAGCACTTTGCCCCTTTCCAGTCTGTACTAGTATATGGTTCACAGGGTCACTAGTCCCAACACATAATGATTAGCAGCAAAGCTTCATTTTTTTTTTATTGCATATCTTTCTATATACTGCACCTTGTATTAATCTTGACTGTCTAACTGCTGCCTGATTGCCAACACTCTATTCAGAGGGGAGGATGGTGGACCATGCGAGTGTTCCCTGGAATGATGTACTAGTTTGCAGATGCTTCACATTAGGGAGTGCCAGAGGCCACAAGGCACTAGACAGCCCTGTATACACCATCAATTAAGTTTCCCTGCGCCTTACAATGCTGTGCTCAGCACCCTGGGCAGGTTTCTCATTCAGTACATAAAGAGTGTGACTTGTACAACCAATGCCATGGTGCACAGTGGATGGCCTAAAAAGTTGCAATTTTGGGGAACGGGATTGGTAAATGAGCCCAATTGTCAGCAATATCTAGAAAAAAAACGGTAAAGCAGCACATTACAATGCTACTTACAAGGCACATTACAAGGCTAAAAAAAATTAAGCACCATTCTAACTACTTACTAACCTTCTAAGCACTTACTGTTCGTATTGGGTTAACACTATAAAAATAATAATGAGCTAATGAAGAGCTTAAATCTGCTATTCAGTTTGGTTTCCATGCTGCAAGCAAAAATGAAGGGGGAATAGATGTGCCAATACTATGGGTGATGGCAAAAACCAAACGACTAACGGACTGTCAAAGAGCACAAGGATGTATGGTTTTGGTTTTGTATTTAATCATAAAAAACATAATCTTCCTTTATGAGACACAGCAATGTACCAGACTCACCTTGTTTAAGATTCGTAAATCCTCCATGATTTGTTCATCTGTCAGCAGATAATTTAGCTGGGGTGCCAATAATTAAGTCACACAACAATGAGAAATAATTGTAGAAGAAATGTCCCTTAACCGGTATCTCTAGAAATAACACTTGTAAATCAACTAAAACGATTAACTTACTTATTATCTAATTATAAGGAAACCACACATAGCAAACCTCATATGTAATCCCCTTATTTTTAAGGCACAAATTCCTAGGCAAATAACTATTAGAATACATATTACAGAAAATATTTTGCCCATGCAAAATTTCCTTTTGTCTTCCCCACAGAAAGATTTGTTACAAACACTGTATGATAATTCCTTAGTTTAGTCAAGTGTTATTCAAATGTACATTAAACTCACATTCTAGGGAAATTTAAGCTTCTTTAATCACTATTGCACTGCGATTTTTATATATATTTTCATAACCAGTATGGAAACTCACATATACTGGATAGAAGACAAGCTTGCAGATATATAACGCTGTATACAGAATACCATACACAAATATGTTTTACTGAAAAGGTAAATCCACCCCCTAATTAGAAATAGGGTAGACTTATGGCCCTTGTATCTTAAATAGACTATTAAAATAAAGATGATCGCTTATGTTTCAGCTGTAAAAAAAATGTAACCATAACAAATATAAACTGATGAAAATATAAGGCATTCTATGTTATACATTCCAAACATTGTTGCTCAGTGGATAGCACTGCTACCTTGCAGTGCTGAGGGCCTGGCCCTGAATTGGATTCTTTCCTGGTCGCTACCTATAAGGGGTGAATATGCTTATCCTGCATCCTTGTTTCACTCCAGTTTCCACACACGAAAAACACACAGGTAGCAGGCTGCTACAATGAACCAAGGTGAGAAAAAATGCTTCTAGTAGCGTTAAGAGTAGAAATTCAGCTTTTTTTTAAATCAGAATTTCGGCTATTCTAGTGCCGAGAGCGCTCAATCTGCTTAGATGCGGGTGGCATCAGAAAGGCCACCTCAGGGTGCCCAGTGGTGCAGAATGTCCCCTGACAGGCACGTTACTTGGCGGAAATGTACATGTGTAAATGTAATAGAGAACATTGTTGTTGTAAGCTACACTGGGGCAGGGATTGATGTGACTGATGGACAACCTCTATAAAAGAGCTGTATAAACATGTCTGTGATATATAACTAAAGGATAATAAATATATCAAAATAAGGCATCTTTTGCTTTCCATATATCACTGAACTACAACACCCACGCATCCTACTAAAGGCAAAGCTGGGTACTGTCTATTAACATCTGAACGGCTGTCTGTGTGCCGGCTGTCTTGCCTATACTATAGTCATGGTATATTAAGTATCTGCAAAAGATATCTGGAGCAGGTTTCCTTCGTTTATCAGGAATTGGCACTGGATCATTCGGCCTTCTTCGTAATTTTCGTGTCATAATAGGCTTCACTTCCATGGAATCTGTAGAAGGAGAGAAGATGTTAAATATCACTGCTCATCAGTTCATATAAATCACATGGGGTATTTTGCACAGCAGTACTATCTGAGTTACATGGGCTAAATTATTGATTGTTACTATTGGAACATCACACAATCCTGCAGGGCCTGCAAAATTAACAGTTTTCATCGGTACATTTTTGTATTCAGAAGAGCTTAAACAAATAAAATGTGAAAATGGAGCACATTCATATTAAATGGACTTCTAAAAGGTCTAATGTAAAATCTGTGTAAATGCAGCTAAATGTTTTATTGTAGTAGCAATGTGCAGTTGTAACATGCACAGGACTCCTAAGAATGCTCTCATGCCAGCATAAGCCAATAACATTACTGCAAGCTTCCTAATATGTTTTGATCCAGGAAAACTCCTAAGAACTAAGTATAATCGCTCCACAGCAAAACAAATTGCTCTCTCTTTCCTTCACTTTATGATAACAAATGATCAAAAAAATGTGATACATATACACATATGAAAAAGTTTAGGAACCCCTGTCAGCCTGCATAATAATTTACTCCACATTCAACAAAAAAAGATAACATTGGTGTGGCTTTGATTTTTCCAGGAACATCGGAGTACTGGGGTGTTTTCTGAACAAAGATTTTTAGTGAAGCAGTATTCAGTTGTATGAAATTAAATCAAATGTGAAAAACTGGCTGTGCAAAAAGTTGGGTACCCTTGTAATTTTGCTAATTTGAATGCATGTAACTGCTCAATACTGATTACTGGCAACACCAAATTGGTTGGATTAGCTTGTTAAGCCTTGAACTTCATAGGCAAGTGTGTCCAATCATGAGAAAAGGTATTTAAGGTGGCCAATTACAAGTTGTGCTTCTGTTTGACTCTCCTCTGAAGAGTGATAGCATGGGATCCTCAAAGCAACTCTCAAAAGATCTGAAAACAAAGATTGCTCAATATCATGGTTTATGGGACTGCTCAGAGGTTTAAACTATCAGTTTTAACTGTAAGGAATGTAATCAGGAAATGGAAGGCCACAGGCACAGTTACTGTAAAACCCAGGTCTGGCAGGCCAAGAAAAATACAGGAGCAGCATATGCGGATGATTGTGAGAATGGTTACAAACAACCCAAAGACCACCTCCAAAGACCTGCAAGAACATCTGGCTGCAGATTGTGTATCTGTACTTCGTTCTACAATTCAGCACAATTTGCACAAATAATCTGTATGGCAGGGTGATGAGAAAGAAGCCCTTTCTGCACTCACAACACAGAGTCGCTTGTATGCAAAAGCTCATTTGGACAAGCCACAGTCACTTTGAACTGATGACAAAAATTTAGTTATTTGGTCATAACAAAAACCGATTTGCATGGCGGAAGAAGAACACCTCATTCCAAGAAAAACACCTGCTACCTACTGTCAAATTTGGTGAAGGTTCCATCATGCTGTGGGGCTGTGTGGCTAGTTCAGGGACTGCGGCGCTTGTTAAAGTCGAGGGTCGGATGAATTCAACCCAATAGCAACAAATTCTTCAGGATAATGTTCAAGCATCAGTCACAAAGTTGAAGTTATGCAGAGGTTGGATATTCCAACAAGACAATGACCCTAAACACACTTCGAAATCTACAAAGGCATTTATGCCGAGGGAGAAGTATTGATGTAATATCTCTGTTGGGGGTGCCCAAATTCATGCACCCGTCTAATTTTGTTATGATGCATATTGCATATTTCATGTTAATCCAATAAACTTAATGTCACTGCTGAAATACTGCTGTTTCCATAAGGCATGTTATATATTGAAAGCAATTTGCTACTTTGAAAGCTCAGCCAATGATAAACAAAACTCCAAAGAATTAAGAGGGGTTCCCAAACTTTTTCATATGACTGTACATAAACTGTACAGTAACAAACATTTTTGCACTACTCATTTACAGTCAAATCTACACTTTTATTTTTAGCATAGACTCATCATACCTCCAGTCAGTTCCATTGTTAATTTCTCGCTTTCAATCATTTTCTTCTTTTCGTCAAGCTCTGCCATTAAGTTGTCCTTTAACTCAATTTTCTTTTCTTCAAATTCCTTAACAGCTGCTTTCTTCTCCTTGATGTAATTTCTTTCTACCTGCTCAGTCTGGTATAATTACAAAGAATGAAAAACGGGTAGGATTTTGGATATCTCTAATAGTACCGATGCAATTCCTAGTAAGAGTTAAAGGCACTTACCTCTAGTTGCAGGAAAAGCTCTGGAAGAAACAAAGACATTTATTATTTATAAGGGATTCATAAGTAAGTTTCTGAAGTAGAAACATATAATGAATGAGACTTAAATTAAATATTTACTTTGCCTTTATGCACAAGGCTGAAACACATATGCATTCTTACCAGCATTTCGTATTCTCTCTTTGTACTGTTGATCTAACTTTTTCAGTCGCTTCTGGTACTCTTGTAGGGTACCTGTTAAAAAAAAAAAGAGTTTCTGACATTAACAGTATGTCCACCTATAATTATGACAAGACATTTTTCACTTGCCTCCTTTTTAAATGGGAAGGTTACTAAGAGGCAGTGTGCCAATAAAACAAACTTTTGTTTAACCCCATCATTAACATATATACGGGATATTTTTAAACCCTAAGTTGTTATCCAAAGGGGGTTTCTTACCACATAATTTCAAATATCTTTTAATATTTACATTTTTTGTACATCTAGCATCATACTTTTTCTTGCATAAATATAAGAAAAAGATATAGATTGGGAGTCTTAGGCAGTCTAAGACTGCAACCTGGTTGGGACTAGCACTTTATATTCATTACGTTATTAACTTAAAGGTGGGTGCTGTACATCTTATTAATTGATTGAGTTTTTAATGGTATTAAATTAATCTATTTAGTAGTAAGCAACCTATTACCAGAATTTAGCACCGGTACTTTACCACTTTAATGGAGTCGTTAACTATTGACACTCATGAATTAAAGACACATTTAATGAGTGTTTATTATACAGTGTAATAATTGGTACACGACAATCAGTTAATCACAAATCTTGATCTCTCTTTCTTTCAAACAATCAATACTAGTAATCTATACCTCTCCCTCTCTGTGAGAAGACTGCTTTCTTTATCTTTTTAACTAAATATAGATACAAGTTATAGCCCCCCTTCCAAAAATCATGCATACCTGCAAATCATTTTTCAACAGTAATTAATGGGGAGATGGATTAAATAAGATTTAAAAAAAAAAAAAACGTAAACCCTTCCTTGAATGCGGCCATTTAAATAGCAAACTGAAACAAAAGGAGTAACAGGTGGCTCAATGGGTAGCAGTTCTGCCTTGCAAAATTGGTATCCAGAATTTGAATGCAAAGAGTTATGTATTTTCATGTCCTGTGCTGGTTTAGTCTAAAGCAGGAGTGCCCAAACTTTACTAATGTGAGGTCTACTTTTAGTGATGTTGTCCCATTACGATCTACATCCATAAAAGCATTGTTAGCATTCTGTTTTGTGGAAAATATTACTTGTTACTTATTATATATTACTATTGATTTATGAGAAAATGTATATTGCTATATTTAACAATTATTTTTCTATGTAACCATAACATAATAAATATCTGAATGAAAAGAATGAAACAGGAGGGTGATATAGACAAGCTGTTTGTTGACAGTGTCTTGAGATCTACTGATCACCAGCTAAAGGTCTACTGGTAGATCCCGATCTACCTTTGGACACCCCTGGTCTAGAGACTACTTTCTTTCTAAACTCAAAAAACAAACAGGCAGGTTAACTGGCTCTTGATTAAACTGACTGCAGTGGGTAAGCATGTAGTGAAAACATGAGATGGACCTTTGATTGCAAACTCCGCTGGGAAAGGGAATGTTGCAAATGCTAAATAACTCCTGTAAATACAGTAGAACCCCCATTTTATGTTTTTCAGGGGGCCACAAAAAATGTTGTAAAATCCAGGAAAATGTAAAATCAGGGAAATGTATTATGCATAATACATAGGTGGGACCACAAAATAATGTAAAAGGAGGGGGAAACTTAACATCAGGGGATGTATAATTGAGGTTCCACTATAACTGTATAAACAATGTAAAGAATGGATACTGAATAAAAAACAAAAATTTTTGCACACCCCCAATATGAGCAAAAATCAAGGCTGCAAAACCTCATATGCATAAAAGCCAATATGCCTTTAATCCAAAAATTCAATTGTGTAAGTTTTAACTGATTTCACGTTAGAAGAAAAGTACAGCAAGCAGGATTCCTCTTTTTATAGTTTCTAACTGTTAATCAATACGGAACTTCTATTCTTTTAAGCACTCAAGTGTGTTGGTGTTATAAGTATAGCTTTGGTAGAAAAGGGCAAAAATGTCACAAATCAACAACATCAGAGATGTGGCAAGTAAATAGTGAATTATTTAATTATATAATATTTTCAAAGAAAGGATAGCCTAAAATTTGATAGCATGTCTGCTAAATGAAGACCCCAGGAGTGAAACATTCTACCATACAATTTGGAAAGGAATTAACAATATTTGCACTAATGATAAGCATAGCAACTTTAAATTCATGAATAATCAGTACAGTTCTCACAGAACAATGTTAAAATATTTAAGAAGGGGGTCCTCATTTAACTGCTATGGGTCAGCCCCACTGCAAAATCCTCCATTGGCGCCTCCAGCTGCATATAATAAATATAAAAATAGTGGCTGGTTACAAGTACTCCACTAGCTTAGCTGCAATCAAAGTTCACTAAAACAACAATAAACTAGATTTCAACGGCACATTTCAATTTGTATTGTTTATCTTTATGTTTCATTATATGCTAATAAAGAACACCAGTACTTTCAGTCTCAACCCAGCTCCTATCTCTATATAATTAAGCCTTAGTGCATACACCTATGCTGTTAAAATATTACAAACAACAGCCCTAAAACAAACATATACTTAAAAATAAATACATGTGTTATTTGCCCTTTCCATGAAATAAAGGCACCACTTACTCTCCCTTACCTTCCTGAAGCTGCTGTAGTTGTCTCTTCAGAGAAGCCAGTTTGTCTTGATACATCCTGAAAAAAAAAGTGTAATTATTTCAAATAGATTTTCTGCCTGTGCTACGTTCTAGAGAACAGAATCCCAAAATGCATGGATGATCACCATGGATTGCCAAAGAAGCTGATAACGGAAAGTTTTGATGCTTTCTAAATTTGCTCAGTACAGTTAATTATTTTTAGTTGCCTTAGTCATTTATATATTTTATTGACACATGAAGACTTATTTTTATATGATGATTCGTAATCTTAGCAGTTCAGCCTTGCCACATGGGTTGTGAAACTTGTATTTATGGCATAGATAATATTAAACTGTCTGATGGAAAGCCAGTGACATTTTTGGGTTGAGGAAAAGGCTAGTTTGCCAGTCTATTCTGTTGCTGTATCAAGATGATTATTCTGATACACTCAAACTGTTCAATTCAATTATTAATAATTTACAACTCTGCTTTAAAAAAAAGTTGGGACACGGTGTAAAATATTAATAAAAAGAAAACGGGATGGTTCATAATCATTGATCAAATCATCATAAAAAAAATCATTATACAAAATTGATCCCCAAAGAAAAAATTCATTAAAAAACATCACATATACAGCTAGTACTGCAGCAAGTTAATTAATGCTGTAGAGATTGTTATGAATTAAGTGTATTGGGAAGCGGTTTACTGCAAATGTAATAAAAAAATATCTTTGTTGTAGCCTTATTTCACAACAAAGTGAGCGGCAAAAGAACCATAAACAAGTCCAGTATGGATAAATCATATCAAAGCTATAGACACCTAGGTTTTTTCACATGAACACGTCAGCAAAAAAATAAATAGATAAAAAACCCAACCACCTGTATCAGGCTACAACACATCTTCTTCCACTGCTGCTGAACTGATGTCAGACCAACTAGACTGGAGCTGATTTTATATTGATGCTTCAGGCTATAGAGTCTGTGCCTTACCGCCAAGCTTGATATTTTTCTTTTTATATAGATAGTATATTAGCAGTGTAATTAGGATGTACTTTATTATTCTCCATTAGTCTAGCATAAGCTTAAAGGTGTTGTTGAGCTTTGAGAAAAATTTTAGTATGATGTAGAGAGGGATATTCTGAATAAATTTGCAAATGGTTTTCAATTCATTATTATTTGTGGTTTTTGACTTATTTAGCTTTTTATTCAGCAGCTCTCCAGTTTGTACTTTCAGCCATCTGGTTACTATGGGGGAGATTACTCTTGCAACCATGCATTGATGTGAAGAAGAGACTGGAATATGAAGAGGAGAGACCCGAATAAAAAGATGAGCAATAAAAAGTAGCAATAGCAATACATTTCTAGCCTTACAGAACATTTTCTTTTTAGATGGGGTCAGTGACCCCAGTTGGACAGACTCAGAAGAAGGGAAATAATTAAAAAAACTATACAAAATAAATAACGAAGATCAATTGAAAAGTTGCTTGGAATTTGCCATTCTATGACGTATTAAAAGTTAACAAAGGTGAACCACCCATTTAACATGTACAGATAATCTAGCTATACAGTGGCGGATTAATATTAAGTAAGGCCCCTAGGCTATCCCTTTCTACCTGCCCCCTCCTCTGGTCCCGCCCATTGCTCTGCCCCCACCTCCGTGCAGAGCGCAGATACAATGCATGAGGCAGTGAGCTGCACTGGGAAGGCAGCAGTTTGTGTGTCTGGGAGAAACAGCCCTGCTCTCTCCCTAAACTCCCCGCTTAAAGGAAAACTATATGCACTAGTGGAACCGAAGTTCTGTATTAAAATCCGGAAGTTCGGCTGTTAAAGTTTCAAGAGGCCCCTTGTGTCTTCACCACATTGAGGGCAGGGCTGCTACAGCAAATGCAGTTAAAGAAGAAAGCATCTTTAGAGGAAATAATATAGATTTTCTCAGCCATGTCTAACTGTGCTTCTTGAGAGAAGGATTGATCTGCTGGTGCAAGAAACAAATTATTTATTTGATCATTAAGACACATACGACGTCAGACGTCAAAGAGGCAAAGGGAGAGTGATGTTTACATACTGTTCTTTCATTTCCACATAGTCGACATTGTCATGTTTTGCTATGTCCGTCTCACTGGCATCTTCTGTATCTGAGGAAAGAAAAGCAACATTATTACATTCTCTCTTATACACCAACACATAAATATATCATATATAACTTATATAAATAAATCTCATTAAGACCAAGCATGTTTCCATAAAGAAACTAAATACAATAATGTCTCGGTTTTGGCACAGCAAATGAAAGCTCCCAGTTGGCATTTAAACAAATAATGCTCCATGGATACGATGCTCGGCAGAGCTAACCAGGCTGGTTTAAAAGACAAATGTCTTTTCACAATAAACATTTTACATAAAAAATATAAGAACTATTAATATCCACAACCAGCTACAACGGGGATCATGGGGTGCGGGTAGAGCTAAAGATGTCTAAAGAAATTGTTGGCACTTCATAGTGTTTAACAAATGATTACCTTTTTTGTTTTGCTTTCATTTTCCCCTTCCACAATGACATTAGGGAATGACACAGCCCGCAGTACTGAGGAACTGAGCCCACCGAGCCCTCTTACCTTCATCAGACTCCCTGCCCCTGAAGCTCCGGTCATCTTCTTCCTCCACACTTTCCAGCTCGTCCTCCTCATAGTAATCGGGTGGCACAGCGGCAGGGGACAGCACACCCGCCGCGGACATTTTTCTTTTCACAGGAATAAAAGTAACTGGGAAGTACTTGAACCCCGGAACGCAGCCGCGAGTCCTTTAGGTTACGAATCAGTACAGATTTCCACTCCCCATACCCGCGAGTTCCGCCTCCCATCGATGAACCAACAGGCGCCGCACGGCAACGGGGTCCTCACAGCGTTCCAGCGCCGCTACTTCCTCATAAGCTGCCCCATATTTTGCCTGTTAATAAACATATCCCAAATGGGCAGTGCGGCGCTTTATAACAACTGGAAGCCAACACTTATGCGCACAAACAATGCCACTAGTAGCATAAAAAATGAAATGAGACCTTATACACGCATGTTGGCATGTGAGAGATATGTCCCGCTACAGGCATTAAACTGGCGCCACGGGCCGAATCCGGCTCTGCTTTGCTTATACGTACGTTTACCTAAGGGGCGTTGACATGTAATGTGGTTTTTTTAGCGCCGTCAGATCAGCTGTGCGCCAATATGTATTGATCTAAACTTCCTGCACTAACAGCCACTGGAAGGCCCCGGTTGGCATTTTTTAGTCATGTTTGTTTCATGCTGACACACCACAAGTAGTTCTTTTGTCCGCGTTTCATGTAGTTTCGCTCCCTTCTTATATTTCGTAGTACTCGCAATCCAACTGTAGGTGGCAACAATGTAGCCAAAGAGTGTAGCCAGCCGGATTGCAAATAAATGTGTCCGATTTACTTCTATTGCTTGACCCACTTTAAGTGCCCGTGTTCCATGTTGTCTCCGTTTTTGTGCACGTCACGTGTAATGCTTAGGCTGGTGTGTTCCTTTTGATGGCGCTTCTGCTAAAACACAGGTAGTTGTTAAAGCCCCAGTTTTGGCTCAACTATTTAAATTCCTTGATCTGAACCAGTATTAGTTGCTGTTACACACTGGCTAATGCAGCCAGGTAATCACTTAAAGGGGAACTTCGGCTTCCAAACCAAAATTTGATAAAGAGGCACACATAACACAGAATTCCCTAATATACCCATCCAGGGTCGGCTGCACAGGCGCCCAAGGCAAGCCGGCGGACGCGGTGCCGGCTTAGCCTGAGTGCGCATTTTTGTGCATGCGTGAATTTGCGTGAACATGCCTTTGCGAGCATGCGCAGGAGCTCAAGAAGACGTAAAAACCACAGAGAGTCGGGCACCGGAGTAGGGGTAGGCAACAGAGGAGGTACGTGCCTGGCGCCCCCCCAGCTTTGCACCCTAGGCACGTTCCTACTCTGCCTACCCCTTGGCCCATCACTGTTACTTGTTTCTTCAAAAAGTATGAATAAATGCCATTTTCTATGCTGCAATCCAGCTGTTTAACAGTTCTCTTTCTGCATCATTTCAAATCCTGGCAGGGAAGGAGGGACTAAACCAGGGGCGTCCAACCTGCAGCCCGAGGGCCAGGATGAATATGAATGCAGCCCAGCTTGACTTTCCGCCAATCCAGGAAACGTCATATTGCAATGTCACACACAGAGAGCACATGTACGTGGTTGCTAATTGTGTGCTTTAAATTTTACATGGGGTGTGTGATGTGTGGCTTCCTAGAGCAGGAAAAGCAGTTAACAAGTGAGCATTCGGTTACTTACAAGGGCAGATAAGCATTCTACGGCAGCATCGCCGCTATGTTAGGGATATATGCAGCGCCTACAGTTGTGAGCAACTTTTTTCAAGAATGAACACACTAAGAGTAAAATTAGAACCAAATTATCTGATGAGCACCTTGGGAATTCACTGAGAATTGCAACTACTTCCATTCAACCAGATATTGATACAATAGTTTCTCAAACACAATGTCAAAAATCCCACTAGGTTTATGATACCCTCTTTTCTTTAACCTTTACAATAAAATAAATCAAAAGTTAGTGTTAGTGTGTATTTCAGGTGTGGCCCCAGAACATTTTTCTTCTTTCAATGTGGCCCAGGGAAGTCAAAAGGTTGGACACCCCTGGACTAAACACTGATGTTACAAATTGTAACAACGTCTCCACAGCTTACAGACAGCATGCAGGAACTACATAACCCACAATGCATTGCACTGTGATGTTCTGTTCCTTATTGAAATCACTTTGCAGGGAATTGTGGGGTTTGGAGGATGCAGGCTAAGGACAGATGGCTGTTGATACAAAGTAACAGTAGTCAGCCAGCTCAGCAAAACTAGTCAGACAGATCAGGAGAGCAGGGGGCTAGGCTAAGGGAACTGTTCCAAACCATTAAAAATCACGAAAAGTCTGCATATTTTTTAACTTATATATATTCCAAAGTTGCTTGAAATTATGTTTACTTTTCAAAAAGCTTATTGTTATGTTTGTGTGGAGTTCCCCTTTAAAGGAAAACTATACCCCTGAACAATTTAAGTGTCTATAAATATGTACTGTATAAACAGCTCCTATGTAAAACCCTGCTTCGTCCAAATAAACCATTTTCATTAAAATATACTTTTTTAGTACATTATAGAAATAACTTACCGATTCTCCGCTTGCATTCTTCAGAAACGGCAAGAGGGCGACGATCCATCGTGCCACGCTCGGTTTGGTCTCCATGAGGAGGAGAAATTGAGCGACGCACGATGGTCGGCCGTTTCTGAAGAGGAGCACAAGCGGAGAATGTGTCATGTTACTGGTCCTTTAAAATGTTCCTGGGCTGCTTGCATAAAGGCTTCAAAGAACCAGTAATGTTATGAAGCAAAGATTTAATTTTTAAATAGGAAATTTGTTTCTGTTCCTCTAGAAAATCAAACTCACTAACTTGACAGTGCTGCCCATCCTGGGATGCTCAATTGCATTACTGAACTCGATTCCAGAATAGAAAAGTCATGTGCACACAGATTTATTTGTTTTGGGCTATCCACTATCAACAGGCCTGGATTTGTGAAAAGGCCACAAAGGTCCAGGACTAGGGTGGCACAAATTGCATTTTTTTTACCAATATTGTAGGATTGGGCCTGCAGGAGAGAGCACCTGCAGGCAGAGCTAAATGTCCAAGGGGGACTTAGTCTTGGGGTGCCATGCTGCAAATCTGAGCATTTATTAGTGGCAGAAAATGATCTCATGTAACTACTTTCTGGAATTTATTTCTATACTAATCCCCCATGGCTACACCGCAGCTTACTTATATAACCTGTAGTAGTGCTTCTGACCTAGCGTATTCAGGTCTGGTGATGCCCTAGGCACCAAACCTATGATTGTCCCTGTGACATCAGCGAGTGCGACATCACAGCACAGTGTGCATGACCATAACTTCCACCGCACGTTGTCAGGGGAACACAACCTATGCTGCCTGATTTTATAGGAAAGCATCCACTAGCAGGGAAAGTGGGTTTTTTTAGGACAGCTTTTTAATTTTTTTTTTACCATATAGGCATCTGAGGTCTGTCCCATTAAAGCTGCTGCCCTAGGCACAGGCCCTGGAGTGACTATATGGTAGATATGCCCCTGCCTATATATACAATTTTTAACTGTGCAAAGTACCAGTACATTATATCAAATGCATGTTTTTGGTGTTACTGATTTTTTCAACCTGTAGCCCGAGACTGTAAATGTGTCCAGCAAGCAGTGTGTATCCAAGTGGCAAGGTACAAGCAGATATAGAGACAAAACAGTCTAAAGCTGGCCATAGACGCAAAGATCAGATCGTATGAAACATCATACGATCGGACTTCCCCATCTCCCGACCTGCCACTAACCATTCTGATCAAATAAAGCACAAAAGAACAAATCAGCTGATATTCTGCCCGACAGCAATCGTACGAAAGTTATGTCCGTCAAAAGCTGGTGACAGTCTCCCACTGAAAATCATCGTACGATCGGCAATACATGCAGAGATATTATCGGCAGCCGACAGAAATCTTTTAACCTGTCAGATCGACCAAACGACTGATCTCCGCCGGACGAAAAATGTCGGGACTCTCCACACACGGTCCAAAAATCATATGAATCCTCGATTTGTACGATCAGATTTTTGCGTCTATGGTCAGCTTTAGGGTGTCTATATCACAAAGCTTGCATAAATACTCTAATAGGATTGTAGTTGATTAAGTAACATCTGGAGCTGTCTTACCTCTTCCCACAACTTACAGACTAATACTTTGTCTTTAAAGGGATACTGTCATTTGTTTTTCAAATCACATCAGTTAATAGTGCTGCTCCAGCAAAATTCTGCACTGAAATCAGTTTCTCAAAAGAGCAAACAGATTTTTTTATATTTGATTTTGAAATCGGACACGTGGCTAGACATATTGTCCGTTTCCGAGCTACCCCCAGTCATGTGACTTGTGCTCTGACAAACTTCAGTCACTCTTTACTGCTGCACTGCAAGTTGGAGTATTATCACCCCCCCTTCCCCCCCCCCAGCAGCCTAACAACAGAACAATGGGAAGGTAACCAGATAGCAGCTCCCTAACACAAGATAACAGCTGCCTGGTAATCTAAGAACAGCAATTTATAGTAAAATCCCAGTCCCGCTGCGACACATTCAGTTATATTAATTAGGAGAAACAACAACCTGTCAGAAAGCAGTTCCATCCTGGCACTTTCTGAAAGTACATGACCAGACAAAATGACCTGAGATTACACTTTCTGGTTCAGGAACGAAAATTTAAATGGTAGAGTGAATTGTTTGCAGTGTAAACAGTGTGATTTTGAAATAAAAACTGCACCATAAAAACCATGACAGAATTCCTTTAACGTATAAGCTCATAGGCTAAAAATAGCACAGAACGTCACTGAGCGCGAAAAGGCGGAGCTTCCGGCCTCACGTGGTCGCCTCCTCCAAAAAAAATTGCAATAACACAAGAAAGCACGCACTTCCCCATTCCAAGCGGCCAGAGCAATCCGATGCGCGCAGATATAGATATCAACCAGTCTGCCAGCAGCGGATCTCTCGGCCTTCGGCTGCTTCTGTCTGGCACTTCAAGCGTTTCCTCGCGCAAATATTTAAGGTTCCATTTTCCTCCTATGTGTAAGTAAATTGTCCCAGAAGAAAGGATGGGATGTGCAAAGGGTCAGAAAGCTGCTATCTGAGTTGCGCTCTTGGATTTGACAAGACACGTCACGAAGGAACAGTGCCTGGGCATCAGAGTAGAGAAATTGTTTCTTTTCAAGGGGAGGTCTCACGCTACTACCCCGCCTACTTGAGGGCCGTGCCCCGCCTACTTCCAGCCAAGTGACAGCAGTCGGGACCTTCCCCCAGAAGTACTCGTAGTGACAGTTGTCGGATCCTCCCTCTTTCTTACACCCCCACCCGCCCCAAAGCTGACAGGACCCACACGCCCTCCCTCACAGCCCTGGAGCTGACAGGAGCTTCTGACTTCTGCTTCAGTTGCCTGTTAGGAATTGTGCGGGACACTTTCTCCGCAGCCATTGAAACTACAGTGCGTCGGACTCTGCTCTGACAGGACTTGGGCGCCAGTAGCCTCTCCCATACCAGGTATGACTCTATTGAAACTGCCCTCATCTCCAGCTGTGTCCCAAGTACAACTCCCAACTCTCTCCTACAAACCAGGGCGTGCTGGGAGTTGTAGTTCTACAACATGTGGAGACGCAGTTTGACTAACCCTCCCTGCCAGTACCATGTTGTGCTCCTTCCTTGCCTTTACCTCACTGCTTGCAAGATGCCTGTTAACCCCTTCTTTCCCTGCGGCGCATCCTTTTAGTATAATGTGAGGATGCCTCACAGTCATGTGACTTAAAATGAGTCTATGGCCAATTATAGCTCTAATGACTCATTCAGGTGCAGCCCATCATCATGGAATCAACCAACCCAACCCCCTTATTTTTTTTAGTATCGTTTTGGTCTTCAGTGCTTTGCTGTGTTGCTTTTCCTTTTAGTTTTTGATTAAATTAGGGTTGGAAAAGTTCTCCCCCCCCCCCTTCCCCATTTTGTATTTTGGGAGATCCTTGTTTATGCTCTTCCCTTTACTCATTCAGTAAGGAGAGTCTGTTAAAAGCTTCTGTCTCTTAAGAAGTCATCGCTAGGCTCTTGCTGTGGTTCAATGGCATTTGTTGGACACTGATACTATAGTAGTTATTATAACCAACGGCATATAAAGTGCCTCCAGCCCCTGCATCTTTTCTAGTACTATATATTATGCAGACTGAATGGGAAGTGGGGCGTTTGCCAGCAGAGCTTACTATCTATAGTCTTCCCAATAGGAAGCAAGCCTCCAAAAATCTTTTCTGAGCCAGCTGCTTCGCCTGTTTGCCAGTTTGACAAAGCAACCCCACCTTGACTATCTACAACTGTTTTATTGCAAAGTGAAATCCTGCTGTGAACAATCTTGTTGCAATCGACCTGACTGCTGTTATTTCCACCAAAGGAGGTAATTGTTTTACTGCCTAATGATGGGTATCTGAGTTGTGCAAAAGGGATACATTCCAAACTGTGTTTTCTATTGGTATTTTATTAGTGGTCCCTTTCATTAATTTTGTAACTCTACTGATACTTTCATAGCTGTTGGTCTATCGGGACCTGCCACAAGATGGCTCTATATTGTATTTATGACTGTATGGACTGGATTTATTGAGGATGGTGACATTTGTATGAGCAAACAAAGGAGTCACAGAAAGCAATGTGTTTTATGCTTCTGCATTTCATTTCGAGCAGTGCATTGTTGCATGACGCAATCATTTTTTCCCCTCTTATTTACCAGTAATTCAGCAACCTCTGTTCTGTAGTATCACTTCCAATTGACTTTGGTATCTTAGTTGCAAGGAGACAACTTACATTACTGGCAACAATCTATTGAAAAGTTGAATTCAGTCATAGATCATAGTTTTTATTCACACTTCCACAACTCCAGAAAGTTGACTTGTCTGTGGGCAACATGTGGGCTTCAGTGCTATCTTTAGTTTATTGCACAAACAGGAGACCATGGGGGGATTTCCAAAAACAGCGGTAGGCCAAAATTGCAGTTAAAATTCAGTAAAATGTTTATTTACCGCAGAAAACCTTCTAAATGTATTCTTTTGTCACTATGGATTTTCAGTGTAAGAAACCGTTCAACAGTTTCCAACCATTTAAGTTCTATATTCTCTAGCCGACGTTCGCTCAGAAAACTTAAACCAAATTCAGTCTATTGCACGTTGCCCAGACAAATTGGTGCCATTTACAAAAAGTAAGAAACAAAAGATCACATGAGTAGTATAATTGAATATGCTTACTATTGTGAAGGGGGCCCAGTTTCTGTTGGCTTAGGGAGCAGATAAACCTCAACACACACAAAATAATTTCTTGAATACATTCAAATCCTATTTAAATTAAGTGTTGTTTTAAAATGGAATTGTCTGGCCATAGCATTAATTTTCAGTTAATTTTCATTGCATTTTGAAGTACATTATTAAAAAGATGTTACTGTTTTATAAGAGCATTTTGATTAAAAAATATACTTGTACTGTATGTATTCATTGAAGAACTTTTTTTATTTTTTTTTTTTCTTCCTTATTTTCTACAGTATGCGGTCAAAGTCTTGTTCATGAACCAGTGATGAGGCTGCACTGTACACATCTGCTGTAGTTTACAACCCTATCATCAGGACCTGCCAACAATGCACATATCCAAGATATTTTCTGGGTAACACAAGTCAAGGCACACGGGTATGTCCTTTACTAAGTGACTTGGCAGTTCTTTAGTATTGTTTATCATTGGCTGAGCTTTCAAAGTAGCAACTTCCTTTTAATATATAACTTGCCTTATGGAAACCGTAGTATTTCAGCAGTAACATAAAGTTTATTGGATTAACAGAAAATATACAATATGCATCATAACAAAATTATACAGGTGCATAAATTTGGGCACCCCAACAGAGATATTACATCAATACTTAGTTGAGCCTCCTTTTGCAAATGTAACAGCCTCTAGACGCCTCCTATAGCCTTTGATGAGTGTCTGGATTCTGGATGTTGGTATTTTTGACTGTGCATCAATACAAAATCTCTCCAGTTCAGTTAAATTTGATGGCTACTGAGCATGGACCATCTGCTTCAAATCATCCCATAGATTTTCGATGATATTCAAGTCGGGGGACTGTGACAGCCATTCCAGAATATTGTACTTCTCCCTCTGCATAAATGCCTTTGTCGATTTCAAAGTTTGTTTAGGGTCATTGTCTTGTTGCCTTGCTCTAGCTAGCTGCCTGCCTGGGACTGAGTCTGAGAGACAGCCGTATGCTTAAATTGTGCATTAATGCGAGTCCCAAACTTAACTTTCTGTGTTTTATCTGCAGGTTAGTATTTATATACTAAATTTATCAAACAAACAACTGAAGTCAATCAGAGCTAAATACTAAAAAGAAGGCTTGCATTGCCTCTGAGTTTCCAGCTAACCAGTTCAGATATCAAAGATTCTACATTACTTAAAACTTTGCTTTGCAGTTTTTATGTAATATTGTTAAAAGTTCACTGCCACAAAAACAAAGACGCACTCCTTCTTACACAAGGGAGCAGTGTGGGACTGTGTCCCTAAAATACACAGATATTTAAAAATATTGAAGCATAAGGTGGATCCCCATTTTTAAATATTCCTATTTTTAAATATTTGTGTATTTTAGGGACACGGTCCCACACTGCTCCCTTGTGTAAGGAGGAGTGCGTCTTTGTTGTAGTGAACTTTTAATAATAGTACATAAAAACCGAAAAGCTAAGTTTTTTAAGTAATGTAGAATCTTTGATATCTGAACTGGTTAGCTGGAAGCTCAGAGGCAATGCAAGCCTTCTTCTTTGCATTTAGTTCTGACTGACTTCAGTTTGTTTGCTTAAATTGTGCCGTAAGCTGCAAGCTCTTGGGCTTGGGTAGCAAGAGTGGCGTGACGACTGAGTGAGTCTGATGACGAGGAAGAAGGCAGACAGTCAGACTGCGCGTCTGACCACGTGTGTGCGAGAGTGCAAGGTGCTCAACTGGTGAGAGCCTTCCAAAGAAGATAGTCAGCCCGGTCAGGCTTAGAGAGAGAGGTTTGGTCGCACTTGCACACACGCAGAGACTCACACCTGCCTGCGGCTGCCTTGCTGACGAAAATTATCTGGACCCGGACCTGGTTATTTTTTTTTTTAAAAAATAAAATATTCAGTAGAAAACCCATGGGCCCCTACCACTAATGGGCCCCTAGGCTAGCCTAGGCGTTAATCCACCCCTGGGAATATCCAACCCCTGCGTAACTTCAATTTTGTGACTGATGCTTGAACATTATCCTGAAGAATTTGTTGATATTGGGTTGAATTCATTGGACCCTCAACTTTAACAAGGGCCCCAGTCCCTGAACTAGCCACACAGCCCCACAGAATGATGGAACCTCCACCAAATTTGACAGTAGTTAGCAGTAGTTTTTCTTGGAATGCAGTGTTCTTGTTCTGCCATTATTGCTATGACTAAATAACTCCATTTTTGACTCGTCAGTCCAAAGCACAAAACACAATCTTTGTTTTCAGATCTTTTGAGAGTTGCTTTGAGGATTTCATGCTGTCACTCTTCAGAGTCAAACCGAAGCATAACTTGCAATTGACCACCTTAAATACTGTACCTTTTCTCATGATTGGACACAAACCAAACACAAAGCTTATCCAACCAATTTGCTGTTGCCAGTAATCATTATTGAGCTGTTACATACATTCAAATTAGCAAAATTACAAGGGTACCCAAATTTTTGCACAGCCAGTTTTTCACATTTGATTTAATTTCCTACAACTGAATACTTCTTCACTAAAAATCTTTGTTCAGAAAACACCCTTTACTCGGCTGTTCCTGGGAAATGAAATCTGTTATCTTTTTTGTTGAAAGTAGAGTACCGTAAATTATTATGCAGGCTGAGAGGGGTTCCAAATTTTTCATATGACTGTAAATACTCAAAAACCACAAATAATAAAAAAAAAAGTGTTACTGTACTTAATCCTTATTGCAAGCAAAACCAGAGTTTATTTGATTTTTAAATGATTTTCTAGTAGACTTATGGTATGAAGATCCAAATAAAGAAAGATCTGTTATCCGGAAAGCACCAGGTCCCGAGCATTCTGGATAACCGGTCCCATACCTGTACCCTTAGGGGCAGATTTATCAAAATGTGAGCTTTGAACTAGCCACAGAAAAACTCACCCAATTTCTATTCATTCCTATGGGATTTTTAAAATCATATTTATCAATGGAGTTCACTATTTGATAAAAATGCTTTTAAAAATCTTATAGGAATAAATAGAAAGTGAGTGAGATTTTCTGTGGGGAGTTGTAAATTTAGACTTAGATAAAGCTGCCTTCTAGTGTTTGAAACATTGTTCATCTTTTGTTGACACAAACAATGCAATTATCTTTGAGTACCATTCCTTTTTGCGATACCTACATCTTACTCCATTGCACAGTGGCTCAGTGAATGCTACTCATCACTACCTACTATTTTGTAGGTAGCTCTTCACCAGGTTTTTAGGCCTCTCTTGGTACTTTTATTGCTCTTGTGGCCTTGGCTTAAGGGCAAATACATTGGAGTAATTTATACAGTTCAGTGTTAATGCAATTTGTATGCACAATCAGAAAAATGCTTTGGCTGCAATATTTTCTGTGAAACTATAAAACATAAAGTTGTATGCTGTGTTTGCAATACCTGGAATAGTTATATGGGTAAACCGTATTCAGTGGTCTACCTTTCAGTGAAACAGTGTACTTTGTCTTTATGGCTGAAATGGAATAAATGGGTGCTGCTTTTTGACAGTGGTTTGCTGCAATTGCTTGCATGGCTTAGTGTTCCCAAATTTAATTTAACCCTTTATGTTTCTGATTGAAAAAAGTGCATCAGGCTCAAAACCATGATGATTTCAGTCCCAACAAAGAATCTTGGACACCAGGGTGCAGCATTTGGATTCTGTTATGGGAAAATGTTTTGTTGATGGGATGATAATTGGGACATATAGGATCACTTTAGTTTTAGCTCAGTTAACACAACAGCTCCTGCAAAATACACATTCTTTACTCCGCAATAAAATCTATTTAGATTTCATAAAATGAAAACATACCCTTTTTTTTGAAGTATCGTTTAATTAACTTATTCTACTATAACTCTCCTGTCCTTGAATGAAGTGTGTGTTTGTTTGTTTGTGTGGAGTTGTTTTGTCTAAATGCCTTTAATTTTATGTTTTCAATTAAAAAAAAAAAATGTAATCCTTCTCTATGGCAGCCACTTGCCTTCTGGGGGGTTTTGGTGAGGCCTACCTCTGCCCCTTCCTGTGTGGTTTGCAAAACTGGCTGATTGTGGTCCTAGCATAATCAAGAATATCTATATCTATGTATATAATATAATATACTATATACACATACACATACAAGTATGGGACCTGTTATCAAGAAAGCTCGGAACTTGGAGTTTTTTGGATAAGAAATCGTTCCATAATTTGCATCACCATAATTTGTTTGCTAAAAAGTATTTAAACATAAAATAAATCCAATATGATTGTTTTGCCTTGAATAAGGGTTACTTATAGCTTAGTTAGGATCAAGTACAAGGTACTGTTTTATTATTTATGAAGAAATTGGAAATCATTTTAAAAATTTGAATTATTTGTTTAAAATGAGTGATGGCCTTCTGTGTAATGGATCCCATCCTTTTAGTATAACTACATTTTGTGTAATCTACACAGCTCTGAGTTGTAAATTTGCAACATTCTTCCATAATGTAATAGTAGACTATGCGTGTGAAAATTCGATGCCGTTTTTAGAAACTGTACCCATTACATGAGCAGAGTGAGTCTGAGCAAATACTGAATTATGCTTTATTCTAGTTTGGAAGCTCTGGTGGCCATAAGTATTACAATGTACGGCAGGGAAAACAAGTATTAAACATGTCAACATTTTTCTCAGTGATTATATTTTTAATGGGGCTATTGCAATGGAGTTTACACCAGCTGTCAATAAAACCCAAGTTATCCATACATACAAGGTACTCAAAACAAGTCCATAGGTTAAGTTATGTGTAATGTAAGGAAAGTAACTAACTTACCCTGGGGGTCTAGCAGGCCGGCGGGGACACCCGCCGCGTTCTCAGCGGGGACGCCCGCCACGCCGACTTTCCTCTTGATGCACCGTTCTGTTAAGGACGCGCGCGCCTCTGTTCCTTTTAAAGGCGCGCTGGCGCGTGACGTCAGCGCGCAATGACGCAAGGCCTTATGGGTATTTAAAGGGCCATTACACCGTATTCTTTGCCCGTGATAGTACTTGTTTCCTGGTGCTCCTGATCCTAAGTGAATATGTTCCTGTGTATTATTGATCTCCTGTTGTGACCTTGCCTGTTTGACCATCCTGATATCTGTAATCCGACCCAGCCTGTATCTTGACTACTCCTTCTGCCTGATCCTACTCTGATTACCAGGTTTGACCCTTGCCTGCCTGACTATTCTTGTTATCTGCCTGCCTCGACCCAGCCTGTCTGACGATTCTCTCGCTTGCTCCATTTGTACTGTGACCTTCGGCCTAAAGACTCTGCTAACAGCCATACCCCTTCGCCAGCTAGAACATCTCGCCTTGCACCCCTCGTTAAGTCCAGGTGGCACCCAAGTAAGCTGAGGGCTCCTCCCGAAGCCCAACGGTGGTCACACTACTGGTGAAGCCGAGACCAGGGTGCTTGGCATTTGTTCTGGTATCGGGTGCCGGCCGTGACGTAGTAAATTTAAATGACACAGGGTACAAATTGAACACATGAAGAAAAGGAGGAGCAAAGAGTCATGTAGAGCCAAAAAAACTAAGTATTTGGAAGCAATTCTGTCCCCTATCAGTGCAAATTAATCGGCTGGTTTAGTCCTAATTGATGGCCTGTAAAAAAGGTTTCTCAATACCAAGGTAACTCACAGTGACGGTTTGCAGATGCCTGCTCAATGTGCCCCATCGTCACTGCCTACTCGTTTTTCATTGGTAGGCGGGAGGGGACTAGCAGAGGCAGGCGGACTAAGAAGAGGAGATGACCACGGGCCCGTGAAGGTTTTGCATGATGTTGAAGCTGGTGCAGGTATGTGGGGGATATCATTGTGCTGCGATTGCCTAAAAAACGGCTCATCTATGGAAAACGCTTATATTAACTCACCAAAGCCAAAAGGGGATTTAAATTTTTGACCATAGATCCCCTTTAAGTGGGAATAACATCACTACTCCCTAAACCGGCCATGACCGCAAGATTTCTGACAGAGGAGTCAAAAGACTAATCTGAAGAGTTGTCCAAGAGCCAAGGATCACTCGTGGAGAGCTTCAGAAAGACCTTGAATTAGCAGGTACAGTTGTTTCAAAGAAAACAATTAAAAATGCACTCACATCGACATGGCCTCTATGCATGCTCACTGTGCAAAACACCACTGAAGAAGAAGCAAGTTGAATATTGTTTAAAGTTTGCTGCACAACATTTGGACTGGCAAATTAAATTCTGGGAGAATATTGTCTGGTCAGATGAGACCAAAATTAAACTCTTTGGATGTCATTGGACACACCATGTTACAAGGAGAAATTGCACTACACATCACCCCAAAAACCATACCAACAGTGAAGTTTTGAGCTGGTAACATTATGGTGTGGGGCTGTTGTTCAGCATATGGTACTAGCAGACTTCACATTACTGGAACTATGAATCAATATATTTACCAGGACATTCTTGATAAGAATCTGCTGCCATCTACCAGGATGCTGAAGATGAAATGAGGGTGGACAGCTCAGCAAGCCAATGATCCCAAACACACAGTCAATGAAACTCTTGAGTTCATAGAAGAGGCCCCCAGTACCGTCAATATTTGAAGACCGTTCATGTGGAAGAATGGGCCAAAATCAACCCAGAGCAATGCATGTGACTAGTTTCTCCATACAGTAGGCATCTTGAAGCTGTCATTACCATCAAAGGCTTTTCTACTTAGTATTAAATACATTTCAGTAAGTATGTTTAATACTTGTTGCCTGTGCCGTTCCACTTTACTGCACATAACTTAATTTAATGGATTTTATTTGTTTTGAGTTTTTCTGTATGTGTGGATTACTTGGGATGCTAACCAGGTTCGGTTCTCTGCTTCGCTACTCCAAAAGTCCTACCTACTCAAAAGCCATGTTCCAGTATCTTACACTGATGAGATCTAACTAACTGACATACGAGTTTTTATAAATCAAATCGAATTCGATTCGAGTTTTGGGGGTCCTTTAAATGAGTTAGAGTTTAACAAATTTGATTTTAGTAGTAAATTGCGACTAGTCTAATTTTGAATTTATGGGAGTTATGGGGAGTTTAAAAAAACTCACATGAATCAAAATCCAACCCTTAATAAATGTGCCTCTGTGTAAGAGCTGGAGTAACAGAG
The DNA here is from genome assembly GCA_038501925.1 of Xenopus petersii. NCBI lineage: Eukaryota > Metazoa > Chordata > Amphibia > Anura > Pipidae > Xenopus > Xenopus petersii. The sequence goes on along the minus strand of CM076673.1, from coordinate 158,216,757 downwards.
TAACACCGTTTTTAACATTAAAAAGATTTAATTATAAGGGCAAATAATCAAAGAAAAAAGTATTTGAGATGTAATCTACTTTGTTTTTGAAGCCAAAGAAGACATTTTTTAGCACAGAGTAAAAATGCAAAGGGCTCTGTTGATGAAAAATTCTGGAATATATATTGAATATGTAAAACAAAGTTAGCCTATTGAATTAGTTACGTGTGAGAGTGCTGAAGTAATTATGATTGGCCTGGAATAGGATCAGGATAGGAAAGTTTAAAGTAGAGAGAGTCTAGCTTTTGCAAAGGATTTTTCTACATGTGCTGTGCAGAGTGTAAGAATTAAAGGGGTTGTTCACCTTTGAGATAACTTTTAGTATGACGTAGAGGGTGATATTCTGAGACAATTTGCAATTGCTTTTTATTTTTATTATTTGTGGTTTTTGAGTTATTTAGCTTTTTATTCAGCAGCTCTTCAATTTGCATCTGGTAACTAGGGTCCAAATTACCAAAGCAACCATGCATTGATTTGAATAATAGACTGAAATATGAATAGGAGAGGGCCTGAATAGAAAGATCAGTAATACAAAACCAACAATGACAATACATTTGTAGCCTTACAGAGCATTTGTTTTTTAGAAGGGAGTCAGTGACGCCTATTTGAAAGCTGCAAAGAGTCCGAAGAAAAAGGGAAAAAACTATAAAACTATGAAAACCAATTGAAAAGTTGCTTAGAATTAGCCATTCTATAACATAAAAAAGATACCTTAAAGGTGAACCACCCCTTTAAGCAAGAGGCAGGCGTGACACCGCTTTGCAATTTTAAGTGGTCATGGGAGTCTATAGTAAAGAATAGACTGGAGTTATTGGTAATAACAAGTGAATTGGCTTCAGCAAAAATGTGGTTGAGAAGAAACTGAAATAAATTGATATACAGATATGGAACCTGTTATACAGAATGTTCAGGACCTGGGATTTTCCAGATAACTGGTCTTTCCATAGTTTAGATCTTTATATATTAAAGGAATTGTTGAGTATTAAAAATATCACTAAATAGATGCTTTTAATAAAGTTAGTTAGCCAAAAAATTTCATTTATAAAGGCTGGAGTGACGAAACTTCCGGTATGGCGCCTGAGTAAATAGACGCACAATACAGCCCTCCGTTGCTCTCCCGCACAGCACCAGCGCATGCTTACAGAAAGCGGCGAAACCCGCTTAACAAACATTGTAAATGGCAAAAGACTCACCTAAGAAGCAAAAGCAGGCAAAAACCGCTAACCATAATTCGGTCAAGGGGAAACAAGACGCTCCTCACACAGCTTCAAAAATGGCGTCCGGATCTCAAAGCACAGAGCAAGTACCCTCCTCCCTGCCTCACACAATGTTGGAAAATGTTTCACAAAGTGACTTTAATTATAAACAAATAGCCTCTGAAGTGGCCAGTTTAATTAACCCTACTATTGAAAAGTCGCTGGAAAGGGTTTCAGTTAAACTACAAGCTGACATAAATAAACTGTCAGACCAACTCTCTTCACACAATGCACAAATATCAGAAATTGAAGAGAGAGTCTCCTCTATTGAGGACAATTCTTCCACAGTTAATACTAAGATTTTCCTTCTGCAAAAAAGAGTTGCTGAACTAGAAACAAAAGCATAAGACCTAGAGAATAGATCTAGGAGGAATAATTTACGCTTTATAGGAATACCTGAAACCCACAAGCAGGAGTCTCTTGCACTATTAATATCTCAATGGCTCCCTTCAGCACTTGGTATACAAAATGACATTCCTTCAGTAAAAATTGAGAGAGCTCACAGAATTGGTCCATTTTCTGACAACAATTTCCAAAAACCTAGAACGGTCATTGTAAGGTTTCTGGACTACGCAGATAAATACAAAATTCTACAAGCATATAAAAAATCTAAAACCTTATTTTTGGAAAATAAAAAGATTTTTCTGCTACACTGTCCAAAAAAAGACAGAACTTTTCAAATACATGCCAAATTTTGTTTAAATCTGAAATCAAATTTGCCATGTTATATCCAGCAATCCTAAAAATTTTCCTACCTACTGGCACGCATACTTTTGATGACTTCAAAGCTGCAGAGCAGTTTGTGGCCAAATTGGAGCCTCTTTCTACCAGACCTAAGGATCAATTTACAAATCGCTCAAGAAACACCGATACCCAATTAACTACACCAAAAATTTCTTCCATTGTTAACCAAACCCAAGAATGGCCATCAAATATACGTAGAAAGGTCAGTCCTTTCAAAAAGAGGGACAGCAACTCCAAAAGCGAACGCCAAAGATCAAGATCCCCCCACACTACAAGAAGAAATTCATCTGAAAATTCAGATATGGTTACTTAATAATACGTCTGATTCAATATATAGTCCTTTGGCCTTAATTATCAAAACTCTTTAAAGGGAGACTGGATTGGGTCTGTATTGGTTGAATTCTTTAGTTTTAAATTCTTTATTTAGTTTCTAGGATACTTTAGGAAAAAAGCGAAGTTAACAGCCTAAGTATTATAATTGTTATATTGTGTATCAAATTTGTGTTTACACTATTTCACATATTTTTTTGTGTTATTTTCTAACTAAGATCGCCTCACTTGCTTTTATACTTTATCTATGGCTTAATTTCCAATGGTTTACTACTCAGATTTCATATCAACTTCTCTCCAAGAATGTCGAATCTTAATATATACTCATGGAACATAAATGGCTTAAACTCTCCAATAAAAAGGAAAAGGATTCTTCAGGAATTAGGGAAAAACAAAGTAGATATTGCACTTTTACAAGAAACCCATTTGACAGAAGAGGAAAATAAAAAACTCTGCACCTCTTGGGTTGGAGAAAATATTTATTCTGCAGCTGTTAATAAAAAAGGAGGTGTTTGTATACTTATTAACAAAAATTTACGATATCAAAAGATAAATACCTCTAAAGATAATTTTGGTAGATTTGTCCACTTAGAGATTTTGATACATAATAGACCTTGGTCTTTCTGTTCTATATATGCTCCTAATGACCACAAACTTGGATTTTACCAAGATCTAGTTCAAAGAATATGTTCTTTAAATTTAAATAATTTAATAGTGGGTGGTGACTTTAATGAATCGCACATCTAGGCGTTGGACAAATGTAGCCCTGATCAAAAATTTACTAACGCTAAATCAAAATATTTGGTGGACCTACTTCATCAAACCAACCTTAATGATATCTGGAGAACCCTACATCCTTCAGAAAAAGATTTCACTTTTTATTCCCACTCCCATGGTACGGGAACACGAATAGATTACATATTTATTTCGGTTAACCTAATTAGTCAAGTTACAAGAGCAAAAATTTGAACTTTCTCGTTATCCGACCATACTCCAATTGATATTTCTATTAGATCATTTGGTCCTCCCAAATCCTTCATCCCGTGGAGATTTCCATCCTTTTTGGCGTCTAGGCCAGATTTTAAATTATTCCTGAAAGAAAAATGGAAAACATTTATTCTAAATAATGCTATTCATGATGACAACCCCACACTACAGTGGGACACGTGGAAAGCTTATATAAGAGGGGAGATAACAGCATTTAAAAGAAGTTTTAGAAAGAAACTAAATAAAAAAATTTTGGAAATAAGTAAACTTCAGAGTGAAGCATATACTTTATTCAAATCCAATCCGACCAAGGAAACCCGTATTAAATTTGAAGAATCCCTGAAAGAAATGAAAACCTGGCTAAGCATAAGAGAAAAAATAAACCAAGATTATTATAAAGCCACACTCTTTAAATTTGGTAATAAATCCAACAAATTTCTGACAAACTTAATTAAAACCTGGACAAATCAAAACCAATTGAATATTATCAAAACAGACTCAGGAAAACTAGCTCATAATCCCTTGGAGATAGTGGAACAATTTAGAAGATACTATGAAGAACTTTACTCCCACACCGACTCTGACAAAAAACAGAGAGAATTTTTTTTTAGCAACATAGTCTTTCCAAAATTATCAGAAGAAGATTTCGATTACTTGAACTCTCCTATATATGAAGAAGAGGTCAAATATGTAATTTCTTCACTAAAACAATTCAAGGCGGGGGGGCCTGACGGTCTCACAGGACCCTTTTATAAAAACTTGTCAAACGAAATTTCTCCATTTTTGACCCAATTATTTAACCACATCATACAAAATAAAAATAAATTACCTTCTAGTCTAAACTCTCTAACTAAGGTAATATACAAGTAAGGAAAGGACCCCACTCTTGTCAGTTCGTACAGGCCAATAGCATTAATTAATCAAGATTTCAAAATCCTAACTAAGATAATAGCAAACAGGCTATCTATAATAATTCCAAAGATAATCTCACCTGAACAAGCAGGCTTTATTAAAGGCAGATCTGGCACTAAGAATATAAGAACACTCATCAAAGTCATCTATTCAGCCAAATCAAATAAGGTTCCAGCATCATTAGTCATTGACGCAGAGAAAGCCTTTGACAAAATACACTGGGATCATCTATTTGACTCACTTAAGGCTTTTGGATTTATGGGCTCCTTCATTGATTTTATAAAATTGATTTATTCTTCTCCAAGAACACAAGTCATAGCAGCTGGAGAAATGTCCCGACCAATTAAAATGAGCAAAGGAACAAGACAGGGTTGCCCCCTTTCTCCACTACTATTTAATCTGTCACTGGAACCCTTAATTAGATTCCTGAAAGATTCGATAAGTTTGCCTGGAATGGATATAAACAACATTGCAACCAAAATAACTGCCTTTGCTGACGATCTTCTCCTGATAGTAACAAATCCAAATGTTAATCTTCAGAATATTTTTGACTGTCTGAAACATTATGGTTCAATCTCTGGTTACTCAATTAATATCCAAAAACTGAATACATGGACATCTACGGTCATACTTCTGTTAATTTACTTCACAACCTTGGGATAGAAAAATCAAAATCTTCTATAAAACATCTTGGAATAAATCTACCATCTGATCTACACAGATTATATTCTTTGAATTACCCTCCTTTAATAAAAAGCATTATAACTTTCTGTGACAAATGGAAAAATGTTCCTCTAAACCTGAAAGGTAGGATAGCCTTTTACAAGATGCTAGCTTTTCCTAAACTTATCTATACAATGATTAATTTGCCGTTACTTCTTAAACATACCGACACAAAACTTCTTGACTCTTCACTGACTAAATTCATATGGAACGGAAAATCTCCAAAGATCGCATTAAAGAAACTGAGAAACTCTAAAATAAATGGTGGACTTAATGTTCCAGATTATAGAACCTTTAATCTTTCAGCTTTGACTCGATACATTATTGAATGGTTCTCAGAGTCTAGTAAATATACAAATCCGAATCTAGAATTAAAAACAGATTCTCAGGAAAATATATTATACCGTATATACTCGCGTATAAGCCGAGTTTTTCAGCACCCAAAATGTGCTGAAAAACTCGACCTCGGCTTATACGCGGGTCATACGCCAATCCCTCACCGGATCCCTCACCTCCCTCTCCCATAGCGCATCAGGACTCACGATCGCCGCCCGGAGCAGGTCCAGGAGCTCCGGGCGGCGCGTCCTTCCCTGCCGGCGTCCTTCCAAAATGGCGGCGCCCATGGCCGCCACGTGGGTAGAGGCGCCGGCGCCGCTACCCACGTGGCGGCCATGGGCGCCGCCATTTTGGGAGCGACGCCGCAGGGAAGGACGCGCCGCCCGGAGCTCCTGGACCTGCTCCGGGCGGCGATCGTGAGTCCTGATGCGCTATGGGAGAGGGAGGTGAGGGATCCGGTGAGGGATTGGCGTATATAAGGTATTTGAAAGAAAATAAGCCATACTTTCAGCACCTGGGTGTGTCATTAGTAACTCCTCACTTCATTGATATTCATAGGCTCACAAAATGGGGTGTGGGGACCAGGGCCCTTTTGTATAAAGTGTTGTGTTATTTCCCAGCACCCACTGCTAGCCCTGTATTCTATATGGATTATCTTCTCCCTACAGGAACCAGCATGGCAGCACCAACTGCTAAACAGGGGCTTATTTATAATAATGGGATTATTGGACCCCCTTCCCCCATCCAGGCCATATTCTCCTAGAAGAGTTTGTCTGTGGGCAGGCCTACCTTTCATTGTTATTCAGTGGGTGCAGGTACAGATTGATTTTCAATCAGCCCCTAGGCTTATACACGAGTCAATAAATTTTTCCAGTTTTCTTAGGTAAATTAGGTACCTCGGCTTATACACGGGTCGGCTTATACACGAGTATATACGGTACTTAATACACCTACCATGGAAGCTTCAATCAACAGAAATCAAACTTAATCCAATATACAGAGACACATTCATGGTCTGGAAGACTCTGCACAAGCTTTATAAAACTAATTATCAAATAACCCCTTACTTACCTCTTCAAAATATAGAGTTTCCCAAGCTCATTCCATCCACCATTTTCGACCACCTGGAAAGAAATAGGCGTAAATTGCTTGCAAGACTTATTAAATCCGACGACTGGAACTCTATTCACATGGAAAGATTTTTCAATGAAATACCAAATCCCTAATAAAGACAGGATTCATTTCTACCAAGTCTCTCATTGGGTCAAGAGGCACTATCCTAATCTGGATATCACACTAATGAGGACTAATCTCACAAATGAATTAGATAGATATTATATCATCTCAGGTGGTAAATAATATTAGACTTACTCAGAATTATCTTTGGTTAAATCCTATTCTTAACCCTCATCTTAGTATCCTCCATTAAAGATTTCGATAATTTAATATCATCAGAGATATGGAGAGACCAAAACTTTCGACTAATCCATTTAGCCTATAAAGGATTTAACTATAACTCTAAAAACAAGAATTTACTTACAAGTTGCCCTAAATGTTCTATTCCTAATCCAAGCTTTGTTCACAATATTTGCGAATGTCCATTGATTAAATCATTTTGGAAAGACATTGAGGGTTATTTCTACTCTGCAACCAAACTACAAATTAATCTAAACCAACTACTAACTATTTTACCTGCAGCATTAAATATGGATACTTCTCCAAATTTTTCGGCTCTACAAATGTATCCACATAAAGTAAAGTTTTTAAAACTATTACTGGCTGCTGCTCGAAGAGTAATATTAAGAAATTGGATTTTACCTCACCCTCCAACATTAAATGAAACTAAAACCGAACTACAAGATCTGTGTGTCCTGGAAGCAATTTCCTACAAACTTGATAATTCTAAAAAAAGTTCCAAATTCTTGTCTAAATGGAAAACATTTCTATATAATCTAAACTACACAGAAAGGACTAAAATACAAGCCATTTTTAAAAGTTCCAATTCAACACAGGACTCTACCTAATAAGACCATAAGTCTACTTCAAGCAAGTGAAACTCATTAATATATTCTCTATTAAACTTTTAAGTTTTTGTTTTGATTATACTTTTTGTTAATTAACTTTTGTTTACCTTTATCATCCTGTTATGGATTCCTATGATTATTCATGTTTACTGTACTGTATTATCATTAATAATTAATAAAATAAAAAAAAAAGTAAAAAAAAAAAGGCTGGAGTGACTGGATGTCAACAGAGCACTACTTTCTGCTTTGCAGCTCTCTTGGTTTCCACTGATTGGTTACCATGCTGTAACCAATCAGTGACTTGAGGGTGGGCCATATGAGTCATAACGGTTTTCTTTTGAATCTGAGCTGAATGCTGAGGATCAATTGCAAACTCACTGAACAGTTTTGTCCCATGTGGCCCCCCCCTTTCATGTTGCTTACTAACTCAGAGAGCTGAAAAGCAGGAAGTAGTGTTTTGGATATTACATTAGAGATTGGTCACTCCAGCCTTTATATATTACATTTTTGGCTAAGCAACTATATTATATTTATTTTGCACATCCTATCTATTTACAGAGTTTTTATTTTTATACTGAACTGTCCTTTTAATCATGCAAAAATCAATTATATCTTAGTTTGGATCAAGTACTAGCTACTGTTTTATTATTACAGAAAAAAGGAAATACATTTTAAAATTTTGGATTATTTGATTATAATGGAGTCTATGGGAGACGCTCTTTCCGTAATTTGGAGCATTCTGCATATGGGGTTTCCAGATAACTGATCCCATACCTATAGTAGAAGATTCATCCATTTTAACCGGCAGTAAAAATAGTTACCGCTTGGCGAAATTTTAACATGCATCTTCGATTTAGAAAGTATGTTGTTCCATCCTGTACAAAAAGTAATGCTTTTAATTACATTTACAAATAACTTACAAAGCACTGAAAATCTTTTAATTTACATTGGATTTTTGTGTTTGAATTATGTATAAAACTACAGTTTGGGTAAAACTGCCCTTTTAATACTTTTTCTTCTTTCCTGTGCACTTTAAATCCTTATAAGAAAGAAATAAGGAGGTAAGACCTCTAACAAGCATTTTTAACTAAGTCTTTGTACAGCCATTCTCCACAGAGGAAAGAGATATTTCACAACTCCCTGTATTTTGTTGTAAATATATCTGCAAAATTTGTCACTTCAATAGACGTCATGTGTCATTTAACTGAAGCTGTTGCTAAACAGTTTGCCTGCTAATCTTGTGTATAGGTTTACACACAGGTGTATGATATCTCTCTCTCTTTATCTATATATGAAATGAATCCTTCTACTGCTTTGTTTGGTCTATCTGATCTTACGGCAGTCCATGCTAAGCTGAAGCTACACCCAATGTTACCTTGGTTTTTGGAACAATTAAGCTATAGATGTAAAGATTTTTAGAAGATCTTTTCGTTATCGTTAGCCCAAGCTTATTTTGAAATGATTGTTTAAATGTATGATTTGTCCATCTACTAAAAAGACCATTTCAAGCGATCTTGTCTAGTTGAAGCCAGGAAAACTGAGGGTAGCTGCCTGCTTGGCCCTGGACAATGGATAGATTGCACTGTGACCGATGAAAATTTTCTAACCTGGCCGAACAATATTCTGAGCGATGTCGGACAAAAATCGGTAGATGCACGATCGTGGGATTCCCACTAACCTCACGATAATTTGATGGATTGGCTGGATTGCACTCAAGTCGATCGTTCATCAAAGAAAAATCTTTGTGTCTATGGGGGCTTTAGTTTGAGAAAAGCAAGAGTATCAGATATATAAAATTGATGTAGTTTATTTAAAGGAGAAGGAAAGGTTTGAAATGATAATGACTTTAAAATGTTTACCCCACATGCGCCTCCTGAACCGCTATATTTTCGCTTCTGAATTCCTATCCATTATGTAGTAATCAGCCTCGCAAGCTCTCTCAATCTTCAGGTGTTTTCCGGCGCCATTTAAAAAGCGCCGCCGTAAGTTTCCCTCGCAGCTCCTCCACATTGCACATGCGCAAATTATTTCCCCCCTCACTTGACCCCGCGCATCATCAAAGCTGCAGGCACGTACTACGCAGCAAATTCAACCGTAACAGCATGGACGCCAAGACCGAAGGTAGCTGCTGACCACCAATGTTTTCACTCCCAACTGTCCCGTTTTTAGAGGGACAGTGCCTCTTTTGACAGCTCAACCTGCAGTCCCTCATTTGTACTGGAATGTCCCGTTTTTCTCTGCACTGAACAGACAGAAAAAGAAACAAAGTTTCTAACTTAATTGGCTTTTGACAGAGAGCCCAGAACAGCCACCAGGTGCACTTGGAAACTTTTGTAACAATTTCAAGATAAGCAAATAAGTAATTGTAACAATTTAGATAAGGAGGTCCCTTGAGAGAAGTAAGACTCCCAGCTTAAAGGGCAATTCACCTTCATTAGCAAAACGTATTAACTGAAAAAAGTCACAGAATTATATTCAAACTTTCATAACCTGCCAAATTTTGTAAAAGGAATGTGGTAATTAGGGGGTGTGGTCACAAAATGTGACACATTGTGCACATTCTGATTTGCATGCACGTCATCATCATTGGAAGAAAGGCAGCTCCCCAGTATATGCGCACTACATCTAAATTATGCCCAGTGCACCTCAAGGCTGCCTCGGGCAGAAGGGAAAAAAGCGTGACGTCACCCGAGTCACACACTGCAGTGTTCAGAGAGCGTAACTGCTTCTACATGAGACCACAGAGAAATGTTTGAAAACGGTCAGTGAGTTCTATGTCCATAAGACTTTGTTTAAAAGCCTATTTCTGTTTTGCCTTTCCTTCTCCTTTAAAGGAATTGTTTAGTATAAAATCCGGGTAAATAGGCTGTGCAAAATAACATGTTTTCAATATAGTTAGTTAGGCAAAAATGTAATGTATAAATGCTGGAGTCACTGGATGTCTAACATAATATCCAGAACACTACTTCCTGCTTTGCAGCTCTCTTTGTTTCCATTGATTGGTTACCAGGCAGTGACTTGAGGGGGGGGGGCACGTGGGTCATAACTTGCATTTATAGCTGAGCTGAATGCTGAGAATCAATTGCAAACTCACTGAACAGTTATGTCCCATGTGACCCTTCTTAAAGTCACTGACTAACCCAGAGTTGGAGAGCTGAAAGCCAGGAAGACGTATTCTGTTCCACATCCAGTCACTCCAGCCTTTATAGATTACATTTTTGGCTAACGAACTATTATTAGAAACATTTTTAATTTTGCACAGCCTATCTATTTACCCAGTTTTTATTTTTAGGGATGCACCGAATCCAGGATTCGGTTCGGGATTCGGCCAGGATTCAGCCTTTTTCAGCAGGATTCGGATTCGGCCGAATCCTTCTGCCCGGCCGAACCGAATCCGAATCCTAATTTGCATATGCAAATTAGGTGCAGGGAGGGAAATTGCGTGACTTTTTGTCAGAAAACAAGGAAGTAAAAATGTTTTCCCCTTCCCACCCCTAATTTGCATATGCAAATTAGGGTTCGGATTCGGTTCGGTATTCGGCCGAATCCTTGGTGAAGGATTCGGGGGTTCGGCCGAATCCAAAAAAGTGGATTCGGTGCATCCCTATTTATTTTTATACTGAACTGTTGCCTTTAACATAACTAGGTTCCTCCTCTGAATTTGTATCACTTTTCCACCTACAAGACACTAGATCCAAAAGGAAAAGTGTGAGGATCTCCAATAATCAAGAACAAATATTGTTAAAAAAAGTAGATAAAACCTGTTTCGCTTTTCCGCCTACTCAACAAAATGGTTTTATTGTGCATGCACACGGTAAGCTGTGATTCCTACTTTTTTATTTGGTTTGTGTGGTATTAGCAGGGCTCTTAAATTTTTTTGTTGCCATTATTATACACCTTTTAAGTACGGAGTGGGTGGGGGGGTGTTTGGCATCGGTGCTGCTACCTCGAGCCCCCCCAGGATCGCCCTTGATAGCAACTTGTGTTTGATGCATTGTTGTACTTTACTTGCTTTTGCCAGTAAAACCGTAACTATTGTGACTAGTTGTCCTGTTATTTTTAACACTTGCAAGATAATTTTTATTGATTTGAGTGAAGTTTCTGAACGTTAAGGTCTGCATGGCAATGTGAGAAATGAAATGTCATGTACACCGCTGCATTTTTATCAAGGCATGTTGGCTCTTCTGCTCTTTGGATAGTTATTCTGTGAGGCTGTAATATTGGGGTCATGTTTGATCATAAAAGACTAATTTAAAAATCCACTACATTTTAAGCCAAGGATTGCTCTTTCTTAGTATTGCATAAAAAGCCATATCTAGACTTAATTGTCCGGGACACTTTTTTTTTTTTTTTTTTTTTTTTTTTTTTTTTTAATATACAGTTGTGCTCATAAGTTTACATACCCTGGCAGAATTTATGATTTCTTAACCATTTTTCAGAGAATATGAATGATGAAAACAAAAACTTTTCTTTCCCTTATGGTTAGAGGTTGGCTGAAGCCATTTATTGTCAAACAACGGTTTACTCTTTTTAAATCATAATCACTACACAAACTACCCAAATGACCCTGATCAAAAGTTTACATACCCTGGTGATTTGGCCTGATAACATGCACACAACTTGACACAAAAGGGTTAGAATGGCTATTAAATTTAACCATCTTTACCTGTGATCTGTTTGCTTGTAATTAGTGGGTGTGTATAAAAAGTCAATGACTTTCTGGACTCTTTGGACAGACCCTTGCATCTTTCATCCAGTGCTGCACTGATGTTTTTTGGATTCTAAAGCTCCCCATAGACGAAAAGATGTCTTTTGCCGAACGTCCGATTTTAGCGAAGTCCAATCAATCCTTCGAAATTATCTTGTGGTTAGTGGGATTCGAACGATCAAACATCTTACGATTTTTCGGCTGACATCTGTCAGGAAATTGATCGGCCAGGTAAAAAAATCTTTGTCGGTCCCAGTGAAATCTATCTATGTTTGCAGGGACAAGCAGGCAGCTACACATTGTTTTCCTGGCAAATTGGTCTTTTTAGTTGATGGACAATTCGTACGATCGTTCCGAGATAATCGTGGTCTCACGATGATGATCGGATCTTTTAAAAATCTCAACATCTATGGCCAGCTTAAGTCATGGGGAAAGCAAAAGAATTGTCAAAGGATCTGCGGGAAAAGGTATTTGAACTCTATAACAGGAAAGGGATATAAGAAAAAAATCAAAGGAATTGAGTGCCAATCAGCAGTGTTCAAACTCTAATTTAAGAAGTGGAAAATTAGGGGTTCTGTTGAAACCAAACCATGGTCAGGTAGACCAACTAAGATTGCAGCCACAATTGCCAGGTGAAATATAAAAAATACTGGAGGAAAATTTGCACTCCTCAGCCCGGAAGCTGTGCTTGGGACGTACTGGATATTCCAACATGACAATGATCCAAAAGCCAAGTCAACCTGTCATTGGCTACAGCAAAGTAAAGTGAAGGTTCTGGAGTGGCCATCTCCGTCTCCTGAACTCAATATCATTGAGCCACTCTGGGGAAACCTCAAACGTGCAGTTCATTCAAGACAGCCCAAGAATTGGAGGCTTTTTGCCAGGAAGAATGGGCAGCTTTACCATCTGAGAAGATAAAGAGCCTCATCCACAACTACCACAAAAGACTTCACACTGTCATTGATGTTAAATGGGGCAATACACGGTATTAAGAACTAGGGTATGTAAACTTTTGATCAGGGTCATTTGGGTAGTTTGTGTAGTGATTATGATTTTAAAAAGAGTAAACACAGTTGTTTGACAATAAATGGCTTCAGCCAACCACTAACCATGAGTGAACGAAAAGTTTTTGTGTTATCATTCATATTCTCTGGAAAAAATGGTTTAAGAAATAATAAATTTTGCCAGGGTATGTAAACTTGTGAGCACAACTGTATAGGATATATTTGGGGTCCTTCATCAAGCCTTCCCTTTGAAGCAGACCAAGAAAACCTTGGAGCTCTTAATTGGTGGTATGAGTTATATCAAAGTGAATGTTCTAAGCTTATCTGTTTTAAATAGCCAAGCATTAAGTGAAGTACCTTATTTGCTTGTTTTTGATTCTTCAGTAAATCCTGCTGCCCAATACTCTACATAGTGCTATATCTTGTTGATATGAACTGTATGCTTTGGACTAGCCCACAATTTTGTTGGGAGGCCCTGTTATCCAGACTACTTGAGACCTGTTGTTTTTCAGAAAAGGGATCTTTCTGTAATTTGGATCTCCACAGCTGTAGTCTGCTAAAAATTATTTAACTATTGAATAAACCCAATATGATTGCTTTGCCTCCACTAAAAATTAGTTAAATGTTAGTTGGCATGATGTACAAGGAACTGTTTTAGTTTTACAGAGAAAATGTGACATTAGAAATATGAATTGTATGATAAAAAATGGAGTCTATGGAAGATGGTTTTCATGTCATTTGGAGCTTTCTAGATAATGGGTTACCAGATAACCGATCCCATACTTGTATTTCATGTTGGTCTTAAAAGGTGACAACAAGAGCCTATTTCACCAACTATAGCATTTCTCTACCAACCAAGGTGCCTTCACTTTTAAAGAGTTATATGCTGGTGCTAAAGGTTCGTCATGGGTCACTTTTTAATAAAACATTGCACCTGAAAAAATACATTTGTGTGAAAATTATACTTTGCCTTCGATACGACTGAATTTTCTGAACAGCTTTATATAAAGCATTATTCCATTAAAATACATTCAGTTGTTTTACCCTTTAATGTTTAAAATGTAAAACTTTGGTTGGGATGGCTGGATCAAGAGCACTGGTTGTATACAACATTTTATGGGAACCGTTTCATATTTTAGTTAAAATAATCTGAATAGCTATATAAATCATCTAAATAGCTATATACAGGTATGGGAAATGTTATCCAGAATGCTCGAGACCTCGGACTTTCCAGGTAACGGATCTTTCCGTAATTTGGAGTCTGCTAGAAAATCATGTAAACATTAAATGAACCCAATAGAGGCTGATTTTGCTTTCAATAAGGATTAATTAATCTGGATAAAGTACAAGGACCAGAGAAAAAGATAATCCTTTTTTAAAATTTGGATTATTTGGATAAAATGGAGTTTATGGGAGATGGCCTTTCCGAAATTTGTATGTTTCTATCTAGATAATGGGTTTTCAGATAACCGCACAACCTGTAGTAGTATTCATAATATAATGTGTTTGTCCTAAGCTTGAAGGAGACAGCTGTGCAGTTCCAAATATGGTCCCTTCAAGTCATCCGTACACAACATTTATTTAGAAGGATGTGAAGTAGGTGTCCCTTTGTTGTGAGCAACTGAAATTAATTGCAAAGCAATAGTTTCTGTTATGACATAGAGCCTGAGAGAGGATGATTCAGATGAGTTTACCACATGCTGTCAAGGACGTAACCACTGAATAATTGCAAGAGAAGGTCAAGTGTCAGTGCGTTGGAAATGTATTTGCTAAAATGTTTACTCATATTTTTTAAGGGTATTATTGTGTTTAAAAAAAGAAGAAAACAGTAGCTATCGGACTGTTTGAAGAAGTGTATTACACCAGTTACAATCATTTACATTTTGATTGGCTGAAAATCACAAAGCGTAGCGTTCTAGGCTGTAAAAATGTGTTGTTTTTTTTACCAGTTTAGACACTTAGGGACTTTGTCAAATACTCCACATAAGTATTTTGCAATATCTTTTAAAATTGTTAAAATTTATTGATATATCCTTATTACTGTGAAACATGCACAGAGTTGACAAATGTGTAGCTGAAGTATTATGTGTAACTTAATGGAGATTGCTGGTAAATCATTCTCTTCAATTTTGATTTTGTAATTGAATGCAATGTACGTTTCACAGCATCTAATGATTCTAAAACCATTCTGTGTTAATGAAATATATGCAATATTGCCACATTTATGTTGCCCAACTCACTAGGCCAGTGCTTAGACAAAGCCATTATTCTTTAAAAGAAATCTCTTCTAAATTTAGAACTGAGTGTAGTTCTTGCATATTCATTTTTTAACCCTTTAAATGCCACAGATCGTAGAATCTACGTTCTGTGTAAAAGTTTTTTAAATGCCACAGAATGTAGTTTCTACGTTCTGCAGCATCGAAGGGTTTTGGAATAGAGGAGCGGCTTGTAAAGGCGCCCGCTCCGTTATTACTTATTCCCCAGCCCCTAGGCAACGAGCCTAGGTGGGGAACGAGTGGCCCCAGAGGCGTGATTGCCCAGGGGCCCCAAAGGCAGCAGCAGGCATGTGCAATCTACATGCCCTGCTGCTGCCTGCACTTCCTGATGCGCCAAGCCCCGCTTACTTAATGGATCCAGCAAGAAGACCGTGCCATTTCTTTCTCCAGCCCTCCTGGATGATTGTGAGCCTGCAACCCCAGGTTAGTGCCCCACAAACACACACTTATTTTAACAATGCACACTTACATTCACACTAACAGACACACACACACATACAATTTTGGGGGATCAGGGGGGTCACACACATTCACAGTTCTTGCACATGCATGCAATTTGCCAATTGTACAAATACATACACACTTACATTATTTTGTGTTTTATCTTATCGTCTGCTTTTTTTTGCTTTTTTTTGCTTTTTTTTGTATGCGCTAACTTCATTTTGGGGCCTCTAAATGCCAGATACTTTGGTGCCCATTGTGCATAGGTTTACCAAACTGTTTGGAGAACCCCTGGAAATCATATTTAGGGTGCTTTTTCTTGGTATGTAATTATACATGTGCGATATGATACTGGAAAGTTGAAAGTTTGAAGCAATTTTCATGTATTTCACCAAAACCGACAATTTTGGGAAAGCCTTGCAACTCAGTAGTTTGGAGAATAAAGGCATAGGTAACCATTTTAGATTTGATAGAATGTGTACTTTACAAAAATATATGGTTTCGGGGTAAACCTGTTTTTACCCCACACAAAATGCAGTAAATGTGTTGATTTTTTTTTAAGTAAAGTCCTGGACAATTTGGATGCACTAACTTCATTTTGGGGTCTCTAAATGCCAGATACTTTAGTAAACCTATGCACAATGGGCATCAAACTGTTCAGTGGAGCCCTGGCAATCATATTCAGGGTGCTTTTTCTTGGTACCTAATACAGTGTGGGATATGCGAAGCAGCAAAAAAAAACTTTCGAAGTGATTTTTCAGAATTTTATTAAAGCCACTACATTCAGACAAGCTTTGATGTTTGGTAGTTAGGAAGAGAGATACATAGTTACCCATTTTGGAATCCATATAATGTGTGTGTACTTTTCAAAAATATATGGTTTTCTGTGGTAAACCTACTGTTTCAGGATTTTTTGGCCTTGGAATCTAAAGTATGCTGTTTTCTGCTTTCAAAATATACTGCCGGGAGTTTTTGCTGTACAGAAGTCCTAAATCTCCCTAAAACTATACATATCTGGTATTGGCACATTCGAGATACATGAGGCTTTCCATATCAGTTGGATTTTCATGCGTAAAATGAAACATTTTTCTGGTATAAATTCATATATTATGAAAAATAGGATTTTTGAGGGGGCTTTAGTTTGGTATTTAGTGCTACAAATCTTTTTGCAGAGATGGAACGGGCAGATTTAGAAAACTCAGGTTCTCCCGGAAAAAAAACAAAATGTATAGTTTTCGTTGGTAAACTAAAGGTTTCCCCTCAGATGGCCCTAATGTGAGAGAGCACAAAATGTTTCACAGCAGTATAGAAGAATTCGCCCGAATCCTGCTGAAAAAGGCTGAATCCTGGATTCGGTGCATCCCTACTTTCTAGTGATTGTGGCTGGTTAATTAAACATGTTCTTCCTTTTAAAAACATGGAGAAAAGTATTTATAAAAACTTCAAGTTGAAAGGAGCTGTAAATTCAATGGGTTGTAAATTCTTACATTCTAAATTCTTGTATAAAATGAGTTTAGCCACATTTAAGGTTCATTGATAGCCACTCGTATACATACATTTGTGGGATTTTTATTCTAGTTGTCTAGTAGCATCTCTTCACTAATATCTGTACATTGCATTGCACATAACCCATATGTGTGTGACACAACAATGCTTCCAGCTGTAAAGTTTACTGTTTTTCTTACAAATCACAACTCCTTCATTAATGTTCTTCCTTTACCACAGGAGCTGCATTCTTGCAGGTTATTCAAGCTGACTAAACCTGCTTATACAAGAGAAGACTTGGATCCCCCTGGCAGTTTATATTAAATTGTTTGCTACTGGTAAGTCTAGGAAAATAATCGGTCTATTGATCCACATTATTATTAATATTAACATGTATTTTTAGAGCACCAACATATTGCGCAGCACTGTCATATATAGTAGAACCCCCATTTTACGTTTTTCAAGGGACCAGAAAAAATTGTGTAAAATCCAGGAAAATGAGTGCTCCTTATGAGTGCACTTAAGCATTTTTCAATCATTTTCTGTTTAGTCCGTTAATGATGGGGTTGCTGATAAATGGTTTCTGACAACTTTAAAAGACAGCTGCTGATCAGAAAGCCCTATATTAGCAACCTAAACATGCTTATATCTTAGAAAACAGAAAAGAAAGAAATTTACTAAATGATACTTAATTGATTGCGGAGCACCAGCCAAGGAGACAAAATTAGCAATTAAATTCATTGGGGGGGGTGCGTAACCCCCCAATTCATGAATTTAGGTTTTCTTATTATTTAAAGGGATACTGTCATGGGGAAAAAAAATGTTTTCAAAATGAATCAGTTAATAGTGCTGCTCCAGCAGAATTCTACACTGAAATCAGTTTCTCAAAAGAGCAAACAGATATTTTTTTATATTCAATTTAGAAATCTGACATGGGGCTAGAAATATTGTCAATTTCCCAGCTGCCCCAAGTCATGTGACTTGTGCTCTGATAAACTTCAATCACTCTTTACTGCTGTACTGCAAGTTGGAGTGTTATCACCCCCTCCCTCCCCCCCCCCCGCAGCCAAACAAAAGAACAATGGGAAGGTAACTAGATAACAGCTCCCTAACACAAGATAACAGCTGATGGTAGATCTAAGAACAACACTCAATAGTAAAAACCCATGTCCCACTGAGACTCCTTCAGTTACATTGAGAAGGAAAAACAGCAGCCTGCCAGAAAGCATTTCTCTCCTAAAGTGCAGGCACAAGTCACATGACATGGAGCAGCTGGGAAATTGACAAAATGTCTCGCCCCATGTCAGATTTCAAAATTGAATATAAAAAAATCTGTCTGCTCTTTTGAGAAATGGATTTCAGTGCAGAGTTCTGCTGGAGTAGCACTATTAACGGATGCGTTTTGAAAAAAACAACGTTTTCCGATGACCGGATCCCTTTAAAGGAGAACTCAACCCCCCCACCATAAGATCCCCCTAAGCTTCCAGGCATTGCCTCCCTCCCCGTAATGTGCTTTAGTGTAAAAAAAATAAACCTTCAAAATGATTGCCCCTTAAATGCAGAGAAGCGCAGCGGTGCTGACTGTCACCATCTTGCAGATCTTTGTGCAGTCCCAAAGCTAAAGTCGATTCCTGACTTGGCCCCATGCGTGGCTTTGTGGCGGCGAAGACATCCAGAGACTACACGAAGATCCGCAAGATGGCAACAGTGAGCTCCGTTGCACTTCTCTGTATTTAAGGGTGAGAAGTTTTTAAAGGGATTTTTTTTTACATTAAAGCACATTGCGGGGAGGGGGCAACGACAAGAAGCTTAGGGGGGCTTATGGTAGGGGGGTGAGTTCTCCTTTAAAGACATAACAGTTATCAGTCATAGTTCCATAAATATGTAAGTTAGTAATTAAATGTCTGACCCAGATCTCACCCTAAAGAATTTCAAGTTGCTTCTAGCAGTGTTATTTTTTTTTTTCACTCTTAAGGGCAATAACAAAAAGGGAAATTTTTCACCTGTGTTGAAAGTTCACTCATGCGGATGACAGATCTCCCTGAAAATGCCTTGCCGTTCACAATCACAAGTATAAGTTTGGGTTTCTAGAGCACTGGGCTGATTTTCCTTTGGGTAAAACATACTAAACATTAACGTAAAAATGAACCACTACAAGTAATCTCTTGCAAAGCAAAATGGGTTGCAAACCTTAAAAGAAGCAAATAAAGTAGTTATTAAATTTTCTTACATTCCTGTATATGTAATTTATTTAACCATATTCCAGCTTGTTAAGCCCTTTAATTTACCCTTGTAACAAAGTAGTACAAATAATCCTGGCCGTGACGCACCAATAATAATAATGCTGGATGCTAGTTACCTCCCAATGGGTGGCACTTCAATGAGCAAGAGATTGTCCTTCCCCTTTTAATGATAAAAAAAAAAAGTGAAACTCGCACAGATATTTTGGGCAGTCAAGCTTATCCCGTTTCTAAAGCTAATGGTATGTGTTTGAATGAACCTTCTGTATTTCACACGATTTGTGTACCTGACTGTTGTCTTCCTACTGTTAGCATGAGAATGAAATCGAGCAGGTTTGGTGAGTTGGCTTCCTTTCAGATGCATTAGAGAACAACCCAGCATGCATGCTGTTCTATTTCTGTGTGCTGTCATTCGCACTCCTTCCTCATGTGAATGTTCACATTTCCTGTCTTCATTTACTTGCGCTTCTTGAGCAGCATTCTGCTATAGTATTTTTATTGCCCTTACTACAACAGGCCAGCAGGAAATTGGCCTTATCTTGTCATTACCTATAGCAATAGATCTAGAACCCTCTGTATTTCTCTGCAACATTGTGTTTTAGTGTCTAATAGAGCGTTTTTATTTTACTATACTGGTTATTTTCAGATATTTCATATATTCTCCATTTTGACTAATCTTTCAGTATACTGTTGAAAACTTAGTTCCCTTGTAATTACTGTAGATACCAACATGCCTGTAATGACACAGGATAGAAGTATTTCTGGTGTTTCTGAGAATATCCTGTACATGTGCTCTAAAAATCAGGGCTGTTTCATGGACTTCAGTTTCTCACAGAAGTTTTCAAATATCCACTGTGAAAAGTGAAGTACAATATAAGAAATTCTTATTGCTTTGGCTCTTACGTGGGATATAATATGTGGAAAAAAAACAGATCATTGGACTGGCCAAGTGCTCACCAGTGGCTTAGAAGCACATTTATCAAAGGTCAAATTTCGCGTTCATTTGAGTTTTTAAACAATCCCATAAAAAAAATCTAAATTTATTAAAAAAAATAGAATTTTCAAAACTCTGAATAGGATCGACCCGAGAACTCCAATTTGATTTAAGTTTTAAAAACTTTATTCATGGATTTTCTCTGAAAAAAACCTTGAATGGCAGGAAGGCTGCAAACAACTCCAAATTGGTTCCAGGGTGTCTTTCATTGACTAAAACAGCAATTTGGCAGGTTTTAGGTGGCGAATAGTCTAATCTGAGTTCTTAAGGCCAGTGTATGATAAATCTCAAAAATCTAATTTTTTTAAAAAAAAACTTGAATCGAATTTTAACAATTCCCTAGTCAAAGTTGGAAGTTTTGGCCATGAAAAAAAAAAATCGAAAATTCAAATTTTTACTTCGACCCTTGATTAATCTGCTCCTTAGGGTTGTACAAATAGGATACTGACTGATGGTGCTGTATGCATTTATAGTTGTCATATTTTTATGACTGGGGGCAGCTGGGAATCTGACAATATGTCTAGCCCCATGTCAGATTTCAAAATTGAATATAAAAAAAAAATCTGTTTGCTCTTTTGGGAATTGGATTTCAGTGCAGAATTAGCAAATTGCATGCTAGTTCAGCCAGTTGAAATCCTCAATCAGTCAGCTTTTGTTTCAGAAATGGTTAAGTAAAATCATTTTAAGTGTCCTATTCAAATATAGGTACAGGTACGGGACCTGTTATCCAGAATGCTTGGGACCTGTTGTATTCCGGATAATGGATAATTCTGTAATTTGGATCTTCATACCTTAAATCTACGAGAAAATCATTTAGATATTAATTAAACCCAATAGGCTTGTTTTGCTTCCAATAAGGATTAATCATATCTTAGTTGGGATCATGTACAATGTACTGTTTTATTATTACAGAGAAAAAGAAAAACATTTGCAAAAATTTTGAATATTTGATAATAATGTAGTCTATGGGAAATAACCTTTCCATAATTCGGAGCTTTCTGGATAATGGGTTTCCGGATAACGGATCCCATACCTGTATAGGTATAATTAACCTAAGTGCAACATTTTGTCCCGTATGTAGGCTGTTTGGCACCCAGTAATATAATCTGATGCAACAAGGCTGATTATTAAATTCTGATCCTAATTGCACTGCTTTCTGAGCTGACATGTAGTAATTATCTGTATTAAGTATTAAGCAGCCTTAAAGTCCTTAAAGTGGACTTGTCACCCAGACACACAAATCTGTACAATAAAAGTCCTTTTCAAATTAAATATGAAATTTAATTTCTATTTATTCAAGCATTCATAGCTGTTGTAAGCTCATTTAAAAATCTCAGCTGTAAATCAAATATTGTCTGCCCCATGTCTATGCCTTAGGCATAGAGGCGGGGCAGACAATTACTTGCACTTTCCATTCAGCACTTCCTAGATGTCACTGCTCTCCACACATTCCTCCATTCTGTTCACCATTTAATTGTGTAGCCAGGGCATGGGGATGGACATCAGGTCCCCCATTCTGGTGCACAAACAAGATTCTGAGATGACGCAAGGCTTGCTTTAATAACCGTGTCCACAAAATGGCGCCTGCTTGCTATAATTATGAATTTCCAGACTGAAGGAAACAAGATTCAAATAACTTATATAGTGTAATTGAAGTTCATTTAGCTTGACTAATGTTATAAAATAGGATTTTGAATTATTTTTTTGGGTGACGGGTCCCCTTTAAGATCAGTAAGTGACAGCAGCACAGAGCATGTGCAGTGAGTCAGCAGAAAAGAAGATAGGGAGCTACTGGGGCATCTTTGGAGACACAGATCTTCCCTGCTAAATGGCTGTGGTTGCCTTGGGCTGGCACAGAAGCCCAAAACATAATGTACAACATTTCTAGCCTACTTCTTTAGTTAGGCTTTAGTTCTCCTTTAAAGAACAGTCAAAATGCATGGGGTACTTGATATCGGTGTGAAACTGTGGGGCCTTTTGGCAAAGGCAAGTGCCAATTGGTCTGCCAAGCCGGTTGATAATGGTTGCCTTTTAGAGCAGTATAGAATATAGGCTACTAGCATAATTTCTATGGTGACTTTACTGTGTATTGTGGTTTCTGCCATGCTGGAGTGTCAATATGAGACTGCCCTATTGCTCCCTCTGGAGGAATCTGGACACTTTTTTTAATTTAGACAGACTTACCCCTCTCATACATTGTAGACACTGTACAGATGGGCCAATTTTTTTGTTTGCATAACTCTATAGATAGTGTTCATAATCATTTTAACCTTGCTTACATTGTTTGATTTGTGTTTTTTTTTAAATGTTCACTGCAGGCTCCATTGCTACTTTCGGTACTGTGCTGAAGACCACAGCAATGACCTTGCTCTCTTTATATACTGGATAATGGTGAATGGCCTGTGTCTGAAATATACTGGTAAAAATTAAGCTTCCTTCTAAAATTACATATCATTGTAGACATTAAGTATATTACATTCCTTATCCTTGCAGGCTCATCCTCTGTTATCTGTCACACATTCTGTCAAACTCTTGAAGTGATTAGGTGATGGTAGTTATGGATTCCATAGGAATTTCACTCATTTTGCCGTGTACATGAACCAAATAACTATAGTTTTAAATGAAAACTTATAAAAAATATATATGCTGATGGTACACAGGGCATTTTGACTCCTGTGGCACCTGGAAAAATAGTAGAGATCATTTTTGCCCTTCTCCTCTAGAGCCACTTCCCATTTGTGTTAAAGGAGAAGGAAAGGCTAAAATTAAGTATAAGCATATATACATCAGTCAACCCTCAAATTAATGCTGGTCTGAGTCCTCTGGGTTCTTCTATTGTATACACATGGGCTTCTGTATCAGACTTCCTGTTTTCAGTTTAAACCTCCAGGGCTTGAGTATGCTCAGTTTGCTCCTCTCCCCCTCCCTTTCCCCCTCCCTGCTGTAATCTGAGCCCAAAGCTATGAGTGAGCAGGGAGAGACTCGGGCAGGAAGTGATGTCACACCCAGCTAATATGGCAGATGCTATTCAAAACAAACAGAGAGCTTCTAGAGCTGTTTACTCAGGTATGGTAAAGCATTCTGCAGAATAAATATAGAGTTGTAGCTTGCGCTATTGTGGCTAATCTATTGGTAATAAACTTCTTCGGTAGCTTTCCTTCTCCTTTAATAGGGAAAAATAAATAAGGCAGGCACTGGTGATTTTTGAATTGGGGATAACTTGAAACATATACTTTGACAGCTCCAAGCTTTTCCAATTCGCATGGATCAGAAGAAAATGCAAGCAGGGAGAGCTGTTTTAAATACCATGATTCTACCTTTGAGTGCCACACTAGAGTCTATGGAATGATAATAGTATGTTATATGTATGTAGCAAACCATATTAGTATGAAGAACATCTCTTCCATACGTTGCTAAAGAATGACTATTATTATTTTAAGGTGACGTCATAGACACATTCACATTCCATGTAGCTTGATGCCAACCAACGATTTCAAGGATGACCGATATTACAGCAGCATCGAAAATGCACAGAGGACTGCTGAAGGATCCAGATATTGCAGACTTATTCTGCCAGGAAGACCCAGAGAGAGTATTTGTGAATCTACATGAAATTGGCCATGGCAGCTTTGGAGCAGTTTACTTTGTAAGAATAATTGTAGAGAAACTTCATTATTGACAGGAGCTATAGTTGAGCATTTTATTATTGTTAAAATACCAGATATATGCCACAGAAAAAATTCTTGGGTTCCTTCTTGCTCTAAGTTTAGTAAGGTCAGTAAGTAAATGTGCATTGCTTTATCAAATTTACTTCTTATAAACTGACGTTGTGCTTACAATTTGATTTATTTGAACCTAAAATGATACATTGAAATGCCTTAATAGATTTTTTTTTTTAACTTGTTAATTAAGATTTTACACATGCATAACAATATGTATTTTGCTTTTCTTGTCAAGACATTAATGCCTTAATAGATTTAAGTGGAAGAGACAAGAAATGTTACCTGAAGTAAAGTTGAAAAAAACAGATGATAAAATATCTAAATGTAGCATAGGAATATTATTTATATAAAAGAAAATGGCACACCTATTTAAGCTTGAGTAAATTATTCATTTAAACAATGTGATCTGAAACTTCCTCTTGTGTTGTAAAGTACTGAAATTATTCTAAGCATTACTTTAATAACCTTCATATATGTTTCATTCATTTACTCTACAGGCGACAAACTCAACAACCAATGAAGTTGTTGCTATTAAAAAAATGTCTTATAGTGGAAAGCAAATGAATGAGGTAAGGAAATTCGAAATTGCATTTTTTCTTTGTAACTGCTATCTATATTATAATAGAAACGCTGTTTCTTTATTAGAAATGGCAGGACATAATCAAGGAAGTCAAGTTTTTGCAACAATTGAAACACCCTAACACCATTGAGTACAAAGGATGCTACTTAAAAGATCATACAGCGTGGGTAAGCTAAATATCTGTCTTTTTATAAAGAGCAATATGTTTATTTGTATTTTATTAAAGGCCATAACTTGATTACATTCAATTATTGATATATATATATATATATATCTATCTATCTGTCTGTCTATCTCTGTCTATCTCTGTCTATCTCTGTCTATCTCTGTCTATCTCTGTCTATCTCTGTCTATCTCTGTCTATCTCTGTCTATATATATATATATATATATATATATATATATATATATATATATATATATATATATATATATAGAAAGGCATAGGGAGCGCACAACCACGTGTCCATATTCGCCCTGGGTGCCAGTCATGATATATATAATAAGAATTGCAGCAGGCGACGGCACTCCTAGGAATTTCACCAAAACAGCTGTTGTATGAATCAAAAGTGAGGTTTAATAAATCCTACGTTTCGGTTCCTAACCGGAACCTTCGTTTCCCTGACGAAGGTTCCGGTTAGGAACCGAAACGTAGGATTTATTAAACCTCACTTTTGATTCATACAACAGCTGTTTTGGTGAAATTCCTAGGAGTGCCGTCGCCTGCTGCAATTCTTATATATATATATATATATATATATATATATATATATATATATATATATATATATATATATATAGTTGTGCTTAGATACATTTTATTTCCATAATATTTAGACATAAATACACTGAAGTAAGCAAGTTGCAGTTTTCATATTAATATAGATCTATTTTATAATGCATTGATTTATTCTGCTTGTATGGGAGTTTTTGCAAGCAGAGGAGGAGTGTATTTCCTCAATATGACCTGCACTCAACCCAAACCTTCAATGGTTGTCCAGAATTCAACCTAACCCGTCTTACCCACAGGTCTCTGGTCAGCCCGCACATCACTAGTACACATGTAATTTTAGTATTTCAGTCCTTGTGCATCTGTATACAATTCCATGACTGACTTGAGGGTCTCCAGTGAGGAAAAAATAACTGGCTACTATAATATTAATATTATAATATTTTTTACAGTTGGTAATGGAATACTGTTTGGGTTCTGCATCAGATTTGCTTGAAGGTAAGATCATATACATCTTTTTCATATGTTTTGCCTTTTTCACACAATATTACTTTAATACCAGAGAAATCAAATCCTTAATAACCTACATGCACAAACAAGACTTGTTTGTGGGCCCTGACATCTCTCAGCAAATTGATATTGTTAGTGCCAAAAATAGTAGAGCTTTTTATATAGCACCTTGCTGGAAATACAGATGGAATGATGGAACCAAAAGTATCCAACAGGATCCAGCAGGAGATCCCATGGGACTCTGATCTATTACATTTTAATTGTGTTTACATTTCTGCCAACTTTATATCTCATAAAGCATTTCCAAATTTGAGCTACAAATTTGGAGATGTTAGCAGTTTGTCTATATGGATGGGCTAGACAGAAAACAGTGTTAAACTGTCAACACACATTACATGTAGTAGGTGCTGAATATGGGTATTCTATAGACATATGGTAGAAATAAGAATGAAAATGTGATGAAAATCTCTTGACTGTTGCATAGCTCCAAAAGGCAATCTAAAATTCTTATCAAGAGCTTTTTTTTTGTCCCACAAATTACAGGTTTTAGCTATATTTCACAGTGCCACCCTTAAAACGTTTTTAGGATTGAAGTTCAGCCTGTTTAAACTATATACCTATAGGCCATTTTGTTTTTAATGACCATCTATTAGGTTTTTGTAATTTGCCTTATAATCATGCTTCTGTTTCATCTACTTAAATATACACAAATAATTCATCATGCTATTAAGGTTTTACCCCAATTATATTGCAGAGGTCACTGCTATTTTCTCATTTTATTTTGAGACGTGTCTATGGTATCTGTTTTTTACTTTAATTATTATTTGTTTTTAATATATTCTGCTTTAGAAAAAAAAATACAAAATTCTTATAATGATATTTTCCTGTTTTTTGTCTCTTTCTAGTTCATAAGAAGCCACTTCAAGAAGTGGAAATAGCTGCCATTACCCATGGTGCCTTACAGGGGCTGGCTTACCTACATTCTCACAACATGATACACAGGTAAATATCTGTGATTCCATATAGTCCATAGTTTCGGATGAACAGCCTCTTGGGATAATGCTATGTTAATGCAATTCCCTGCCAGCAGGAAATTGGCAATACTAGCCAAATCTGCCTAGTGCCATTAATATGTAATATCTATGGCTTCCTCCTGCCATTGCACAGATTGGGTGGATTTCAGCCTAAAAGTTTTGTTTATGTATGTATGTTAAAATGCGGAATCATTGATTATTGTATCTTGAATGCTGAAGCACAAAAGCCGTGGTGGTGGCTGAACAGAAGCAGCCAGATTTCACTTTCTCCAGTTATGATGCTCCTGATGCAAGATTTTGTGTGTTTTCTTGGCCTGCTCCAGATTAAAACATCCTGAGAATGTGATAGTTAGGGTTTTAACTATAACTTTTACCTACCAGGCGTAATGAATAATAGTTTATATAAACCTGATGAGGACAAGGGTCCAAACTGCCCTCTGCTATACAAGGATAGTTAAACCAAATTTATATGAACCTGTGTTCTATCATAAGGTGAAAATATAGTGGGAAAATTTCAGCTCTTTCTATTCAGTTGTATGGTTATTTTCTAGCAATATATTTAGCAAGGCTGAGCTCTCATTTTCACCCTAAGCCACAAGTGCATTGTCTGTTAGAACAATAACAATTAAAGTCTATGAAGAGGTAACTCTGAGCATTTTGTCACCTACCTGTCTTGCTAGAAATTGTGCACCATGTGTCCTAACACTTAAAGCACTGCACAATACATTTTTCCTAAGTTCTTCAGGCCACTGGCCTAGTTACTAAAAGAGGGCCCTTCTCTTACAGTTTTGTTTGAAACTTTAATATTTCAGTATGTTAAATAATTACAAAATGACTGACTCCCCTTTTACAGATGATTCTGATGCATTGAATCAATTACTTACTTAAAACGTATATAAATAAATGAACTTGTGTTTTCTTTCCTCCTGTCTATGTACAAATGCTGAAAATGTATACTACAACTCCCTCTAGTGGAACTAGAAAATTAGGTAGATAACTCCATGTAACATTTTTCTGTACCTGTCCAGTTGTTCATGCCACATGTTTTAACTAATGCCCAAGTATATGTCTGAATAATAATTTGATTTAAAAAAAAAAGCTGTAAATGTATTTTTCTACTGAAAAATGTTGTTCAGAATCTGCAGTTATGAAACAGCCAGTAGCTATTGAATGCAGTTATCCAGTTTCCTAGGAGGAAGGATAACAGTCGGTTGTCATTTTGCTGTTTTTTATTTTATTATAACAATTTTTTTAATTTCCCTTGATAAAATCAAGACAGCCTATTAAGTTGCAATCTCCCCATACCTTCTTTTTTATATGCCCAGTGGATTTGCTTAATAGAATTATTATGAATGAAAAGCATCATTATTGCTGCTTTATTCATCCATGCTATTGCTTGAGAAAGCGATGGTCTTACTGACATAGATGACAAAAACTATTTATTGCACTCCCACCCGTCCCTTTACAAAAAGCCAAAGTCTGTTAGACATACAAGTCCAAGGGGCATGGTATGAGATGATGGCATGACCTGTTGAATGAAGCAAACATAGTTTGTTTTTTTTTTAGGTTTTCTCTTAAAATTTTATTAAAAAGCCATGTGTTTTATGACATGGTTAAGATAACAATAGCACATAGATTGATAAAATGTTGCACTAGTCTTAGATAGTGTAGCCTTGGTTAGAGTCCTGTGCGGGTCCATTTTTGGGGACCTGCAACCCGGACCCACATTCTTACCCGCTTGAACCTGCAAGTACCTTATCCACAGCCCGCGACGCGCTGACCATCCAGAATCAGGAAGTTCTTTCATTGTAAATCAGAAGTGACAACATCGGAAGTAGGCGTGATCAGAAAGACCCGCGGCCCGACCCACAGAACCGCCGACCCACGTCTATACCGCACCCGGAAATTCAACCCGCAGGGTACCCGACCCGCTGCAAGACTTGAGCCTTGGTGTAGTGTAAATTTGTTGTTTGTATTATTAAAGGAGTACTAAAGCTTAA
This sequence comes from Xenopus petersii, assembly GCA_038501925.1. Taxonomy (NCBI): domain Eukaryota; kingdom Metazoa; phylum Chordata; class Amphibia; order Anura; family Pipidae; genus Xenopus; species Xenopus petersii. The sequence goes on along the minus strand of CM076673.1, from coordinate 158,187,683 downwards.
CGAAAGAAATAATGTAAAATGTTGTACATTATGTTTTGAGTTTATATACCAGTCCAAGACAATGACAGCCCTTTAGCAGGGAAGATCTATGTCTCCAAAGATACCCCAGTAGCTCCCCATCTTCTTTTGCTGATTCACTGCACATTCTCCATCCTGCTGTCACTTTATGCGCTTACGGACCGACTCACAATATAATGAAAAAAAAAAGGAAAAAAAAAAAATATATATATATATATATATATATATATATATCATATAAATGTCACAATATAAGGCTGATTAGTAAATAATTCCAATTATTGGTACATCAGAAACCAGCACAATTAGCATCAGAATTGAATAATCAGCTCTGTAGCATAAGCTTAAATGACAGGCAAACCTCGCTTTTTGCTTGATGATTTGCAACAATTCCTAAGTTTAGCTTTTCAACAGCTGCTCAGAGCACGCCGAGCATGTATATGCTGCAGACATTTCTAGCAAAGTCCAAGATGGGAAACTTCTGCGATAACTTTGAAGTCCTGAATCATTACTACTATCAAGATTCCGAACCCATATGCCCATCAAGGGCAGGACAATATCGGGTTAATCCAATCGTTTGGCCCTATGGCCTGATATCTTGATATCAATCCGGGAGACCCGTCGGAAGACCCCATACATGGGCAGATAAGATGCCGAATCGGCCTAAAGGAATGAATCGGCAGCTTTAATCTGCCCGTGTATGGTCAACTTAAGGCTGGTGCAATAAATTCAGAATATAAAATATAGTATTTCTAGCCATATTCATTTTTTGGGTTTAGCTCTCTTTTAAGGGTTGTGCCCATTAGGAGGAAAGAAGCACCAAATTGAGGCAACTCTGTGGCTTCCGTTAAGATTTGAAAGATTGTTTTTACTGATATTCAAATCTGCCTTCTGCACTGCAACAATAATTTTTTACTTTTATTCATGTTTCTTCAGGGACATAAAAGCTGGGAATATTCTGCTTACTGAGCCTGGTCAAGTAAAGTTAGCAGATTTTGGATCTGCATCTAAATCATCTCCTGCCAACTCTTTCGTAGGAACTCCATATTGGTAAATAACCACAAACTGTATCTCACTTATCTCTGCTGTACTTCTTGCCTTTATTTTTCTTTTGGAACTTTAAGGGGGTTATTTATAAAAATTCAAAATGTTCTCACTATTTTCTGAAAACCACTCAGACCAAATCCGCACTGACATTTTCCCCTTATTTATCAATACATTTTCCTAGATATAATTGCGTTTTCACCTTTAAAAGTCCGACCAGAAAAAATCAGACTTAAAAAAAATACCCCCTTACTGTTGCTTTTGAGTCTTTGTTTGTGTTGTTTGGTTAATATATTTGTGTAATCTACAATTCACACCTTTGACACCATAAGCATGATGGTTTTTTTTGCCTGATTTTGAATTTGAATTTAGAAGATCTTCTCAAAACTAGCCCTAATTATAAGGTCTGTTTAAAATGTGTCTAATAGTGCTAAACTTATGACAAAATAAACAACCTGCCCTTTCTAGTTTTTACCTTAGGTATGGTTAGAAACGGATCCTTGCTTTTTATTTCTAATCTAGTAAACTGCTTAGAATTTAGTGGTAGGGGTCCTGTAGGGCCTGAAATATGCTTTGTTTTTATTCAATTAAATGTCACTTATAGTATAACGCCACCCCTTTTATAATGCGAACACTGGATTGTATATATGGACATAATTGGTTTGCATATACCTTCGCAACCCAAAGCCAGGGGGTGGAGTAACCATGGACTTTTTGTTTTATGGAAAAGTTTTTTCCTTTTTTTTTCTTTGTGTGTTGTGAATCAGATAAAATAATGAAAGGGGTTGCTTGCTGTAGTCAGTCTGTAGGACTTAATAGTACGTAAACTGCCAGCTCATAGTGTGCGGTCTGGCTTAAGACAATATACACTCCTATACATTCCCAACTAACCATGTACAGTATTGTCTTACTGTTTTCACTCATAACTAAACAAGATAAAAACAGTCATTAAAGGAGAACCAAACCCTTGCTAATAAATACCCCTACCCTACATAGACCCTTCTCCCCCCCCCCAGCCTTATGTGGTATCTTTGGTAAATGCCCCTAACTCTTTACTTACCCCTCGGTACAAATTCAGGGCATCGGAGTTCACAGCGCTATCTTCTTCTCTTCTGTAATCTTCGGGTCTTCTTCTGGCACTTTGGCAATTTCCGTGACTTTCGGCGCATGCGCAGTTGTCGCATAACAGAATATTGCTCCAATTGAGCATGCCGATATTCCCGAAGATTACTGAAGAGAAGAAGATCGGGCTTGTGAACTCCGATGCCCCTAATCTGCACCGAGGGGTAAGTAAAGAGTTAGGGGCATTTACCAAAGGTACCACCTGGGCTGGGGGGGGGAGCAGGGAGGGGGTTCTATGTAGGGTAGGGGGGTAGGGGTTTTTATTAGCAAGGGTTTGGTTCTCCTTCAAGGGTCTGAAAATGAGGAAGAGATGTAGAGATTACAGTCCTTGGCATAACTAGATGTTATTGGGCCCAACGGCAAATTTGTTTTAGGGCCCCTCAAATATCCAGGGGTTGTCCTGTTTTACCAATATATATTGAAACGGCTTATTAATTAGGGCCTTGTGGGGCCCCTTATACCTTCTGGGTCCCCCTGCAGCTACAGGGTCTGCTTTCACTGTAGCTACACCCCTGATTACAATGAAAGTAAAGGGCAGTTATTGTCCAGTGCTTTATTACCCTTGAAATAGTTGATTTCCCTTTGGGATGAAGCACCCTTTGTCAGTGCCCTAAACAGTTTTTAGGCAGCTGTGTGTTTAAAGGAACAGTAACGTCAAAAAATAAAATTGTTTTAAAGTAATGAAAATATAATGCAGTGTTGCCCTGCACTGGTAAAACTGCTGTGTTTGCTTAAGAAACACTACTATTGTTTATATAAATAAGCTGCTGTGTGGCAATGGGGGCAGCCATTCAAAGGAGAAAAGGCTCATGTTACACAGCAGATAGCAGATAAGCCCTGTCTGTCTAATGGTGTTATCTGTTATCCATTAGTTAACCTGTGCCATATAGCCGTTTTTCAATTTCCACCATTGCTCCACTGCAGCTTGTTTATATGATCTATAGTAGTGTTTCTGAAGCAAACAGATCAGTTTTACCAGTTCAGGGCAACACTACATGATATTTTCATTACTTTAAAAGACTTTAATTTTTTGGTGTTACTGTTCCTTTAATTGAAGCTTCAATTTATACTCTTGTTTGGGAACAGGTTTAAGGCTGGTGTTATAGTGGGGGTAGACTTATGTAAGAATAAGGGGCCTATTTATTATGCTGTGCAAAACGGTGTTGTAAAAGCTGTGTAAAATAAATGGTAAATTTATCAAGATGTGAACACCAGATTTGCCACTGTTATTTTACACTGCTTCAGCACTTTGTAAGTAAGTTCCGGCAGAAGTTGCTCAAAGGAAAATCATGTCATTTTTACTCCAATTTTTTAGACCGCAATGTTTGGCGAACTATTCTGAATTTTTACACCACATAAGAAATCTGCCCCTAAGTAGCACTAATGCATACTTATCTGACTGCATAGTTTTCTATGTTAATATTTTTCTGTTTAGAGTTAATAAACAAGTTATGCTGCATTTTATGTTGACACTGAACTGGCACCAGTCTTGCTGTACCTTGTACTTTTCTTCAATTATAGGATGGCCCCCGAAGTCATTTTAGCCATGGATGAGGGACAGTATGATGGGAAAATAGATATTTGGTCTCTCGGTATCACATGTATTGAATTAGGTAATATATTCTGACAATGATAATTCATATATTTGTAAATACATAAAGAAGTAATTCCTCTTTAATTTATATTTTACTATGAGATAGTGGTATCATGATAGTTTTCAGTTTGTCATCATGTTTTTTTTTAATGAAGTTGTATTTGCTGCTAAAATTCCAAACCGAAAAGACGCTATTTATGTTTGGGTCCAATTTGCTATAGTAAACAGACAGTGTTTTGATTGATAGACTATAATATAATAGGAAATATAACAGGGAGAGAGCTTGAAAAGAAAGATGAGTAATAAAAAATAACAAAACTGTAGCAGAGAAATAGTGGGGTCAGTGACCCGTCAATCAGATAGCATTTAAAATGCAAGCTACAAACAGAAAGGCATGTAAATAATTCCAAAACTTTATATAAAATGAAAACCAATTTAAAAAATTGCTTAAAAAGGCCTATTCTATAATTTACTGACCATTAACTTTGGTAAACTGCTCCTTTAATAATGAGGTTTATGTAAAGTCTGGAAAGACTCTTTCGATAGCATTTCTGGATTGGAAAAATTCCTGCTCTTGTTTATCTGCAATATCTTGCTTTGTGTTACCTCAGCGATAATGCCATCTTTCATGGAATGGTTTCCCTAGAATGACCTGAGAGATTAAAATAATTGGATTATGTAGTATGACGACTCTAAAGAGCTCTTCTTTTTAGCAGCAATGTCTGGGTATGCTTGTGAACATTCTCCAGTCCCTCCTCTTTTTTTACATTCATTAATTTTTCCCTAACTGATTTCTAGGTTTCCCTTACTGACTTCTGTGTTTCCTTTTCCTCCTACAGCTGAAAGGAAACCTCCATTATTTAATATGAATGCAATGAGTGCCTTATACCATATAGCCCAGAATGAGTCCCCAACACTACAGTCTAATGAATGGTAAGTTCTAAGTAATTTCCTTAAAAAACTGGTATAGTTACAGTGATTGCCGTTTTCATTTATAGTGTGTGGCAGTAAGAGTTAAGCAACATGTAGAGCATTAGAAATCCGTAAACACTGTTGAGTGAGAAAGTTGTACAGTATAAAAATGGTACATCAAGGAATAGCTAATGGAAATAATCCCATGCAATGGCATAAACCTAACTGGGGCCCACAGCAAAAACCCTTTTAGGCACTCAACTTCAAGAAGATAAACTGTTTCACAAGCATATACATTGCCTTGCAAAAATGTGTTTTATTAACATTACCATGTTTTATGTTTAGAAAAACTATCCTTCCCCCAAACAACTTAAATTGCTGCAAGCGTTGGCTTTCCTTAATATTTAAGTGTTGAGATTGAATGATTATGCAAACTGCATATTTCATTTTTCATTTTCCTATTTGTTTTTAACATAAAACAATGTTGCATAAAAAATGAAGTTTCTATGTGCAATTTTTAGTCATTGATATGAGAGGACTGGTGATATTGTGTTCTTCACAATGATATAGAAAATACTCTGAGGAAATTAGACTGTCTGGATAAGAAATTATTTTACTGATGTTATAAACTTGAAAGTGATGAACAAATATACAATAATAACCTTATAATAGCACCACAGTGTGAGCTCCAATAAGTGCAAACCAATATGCTCACTGTCCGTCTGAATCGAGACAGGGAAATCACACACACCGATGTGTTGGAGAAGGAGAGATATGGGACACATCACTGATAAAAGTAGAAATAGTGTAGAATCCTCAGCTTCTTACACACCAACAAGACAGTGCTTAAAAATAAAAAGAGAGTGCACAAGGGAAAACTATAATGTATAATCAATGGTATAATTACAACATTTCAAAATCCTGTTACCAGTTAGCTGGGAATGTGAGTAGCATGTATCAGTTAGGGGTCCACCACAGTGCTTCACCTCCCACCTATACATTCACAAACATAAGTCGCTTCTCAAAAGACCATTTGATACTTCAGTATTTCAGCAATGGCAACCCATTTAATCGATGTGTAAACAATAAAGGATACAATTGTGTATTAAAGCTTTTAATGATGTATAGATAGTAAAAATAGATGTCTACTGACAAAATGGATAAAATTACAAGCAGTAAAAATATTAAAGAAGAAGACGCTGACTGCTACTGGCTTGCAGCGCGTTTTGTGCGGCTCCGCCCCTCTTCATCAGGTAATAGGAGTGTCAGCATATGCATTGTCTTTAAAGCACAAACCATTGTGAATTTACCCTGGCGACCACTAGACATATAGCAAAAAAGTTGGTGCAGGGCACACTGGTAAACTCACCTATTGATCAGACCAGAAATAGTAGATTACAAATTGAAGCTTTATTATATAGTCATCTCTTAATCATAGGCTTGACCACTAGATATATAACTACTGCAATCAAAGTGCATATGTTCATAGAGGTGCAAATGGCTGCTTACCACAGCAACCCCTGTAAATGTATTAAATATGTACAAAAGTGACACCAAAATGTTGAAACTAAAATCGAATTGAATATATGCTCAAAGCAAAAGAAATTAGAAAAACATCAGTGTAAAAAAATCTATTAAAATGTAATAGGTTGCTAGGGAATATCCTAGTAACCAATGAAGTAATGCTAGTGTTTTTTTTAAGAAAAAAAAATATCTATGTATAGTTTTAAGTAAGGAATTAAAGGAATTGTTCAGTGTAAAAATAAAAACTGGGCAAATAGATAGGCAGTGAAAAATAAAAAATGTTTCTAATATAGTTAGTTAGCCAAAAATGTAATGTATAAAGGCTGGAGTGACTGGATGTATAACAGGTCAGTCACAACTCTACTTCCTGCTTTTCAGCTCTCTTGGTTTACACTGACTGGTTACCCTGGCTACCAGGCAGTAACCAATCAGAGACTTGAAGGGGGGCCACATGGGTCATATCTGTTGCTTTTGAATCTGAGCTGAATGCTGAGGATCAATTACAAACTCACTGAACAGAAATGTACCATGTGGCCCCCCTTCAAGTCGCTGACTAGCTCAGAGTTATAGAGCTGAAAAGCAGGAAGTTGGATTCTGGCTGTTTTATTTGACATCTGTTCACTCCAGCCTTTATATATTACATTTTTGCCTAACTAACTATATTAGAAACATTTTTTATTTTGCACAGTCTATCTATTTACACAGTTTTTATTTTCACACTGAACTGTTCCTTTAATACTTGCAAAACTATAGTTAAAGGGATACTCGCTTTTTCAGATTGCACCAGTTAATAGTGCTGCTCCAGCAGCTAAAATCCAAAAACAGATTTTTAATATATAATTTTGAAATCTGACATACAGCAGGACATATTGTCAGTTTCCCAGGTGCACCCAGTCATGTGACTTGTGCTCTGATAAACTTCAGTCACTCTTTTTACTGCTGCACTGCAAGAAAAAAATATAAAAAATATATATAATACTTCTCTCTGACAAAATGCAATTAATAAAAAAAACTCTGTTTTGGTGATACCTATAGATGGATAGAAAATATTTTTGTTTGCTTTTGCCATTACATTTTTACAAGGGAATTTGCCTTATAAACCTCCTACTGTATATGCTGAATGTGTATATATATCAAAGAACACCACAGCTTCTTTGCACTCCGCTTGAAAGAGGAACTAAAATGTTTTGAAAGCTTGTTATGTATCTTAGTTAGCCAATAAAGGTATTATACCAACTTTTTGTTGGTGGTTTTTGTCTCCTAACCCAAAATGGTGTTTGAAGCTGTACCTTTATTAGAATTATTGCCAAAGTGAGGCTTGGCTATAAAGAGTAATGCTTATTTTTCTGTTTACCTTCAGGATGGACTCCTTCAAGGCATTTGTAGACTACTGCTTGAAAAAGATACCTCAGGAAAGACCTACATCTCTAGAACTGTTGCGTGTAAGAATAATTTTTATCTATAATACTGTGCATTCTTTTATGTGATTTGTCCATCTCTGCATGGTTCCTTGGGTTCTGGCTCTGCAAAAGTGATCAAAGAACAATGAAAAATAATAAAGGAAAATATTTACTTTTTTCTCTGTTCCAGAAATCGGCTGGATCTTAAACTGTCATAAGAGTATCTGGCTCTCATTCAAAGTTTACGAAATATACCACTCCCCACACTTTCTGAATTTAATCAGATGTGAGATTTTAATCCATGTTTTTTTTAATACTAAACAATTTGTATATGTCTATGCAAGAAGAATAGCAGGGTAAAGATACATTATTTTATCACTGTGGTGAAAAACAAAAAACTAGGAGACTGCTCCAGCTCACCATTCCAGTTCCCTGTTCCCATACCAGGTGCTCAGTCCTCAGTGTCCCCACTGCATTCACATCAAAAACATCATTTTATTACAGCAGGCTGCAGGTATGTAACACCTAACGTGTTTCGGGAGTAACTCCTTTAATCATAGGCTTCTATGATTAAGGGAATTACTTGCCGAAACGCATTAGGTGTTACATACGTGCAGCCTGCTGTAAAAAAATCCCTTCCTGAAGTGCTGTATATTGCCGAGTTTTTTGATACTTTATTTAATGAAGAATCAATGAACACAACATGACATTTCAGTGGGCAAGCCTTCTTTACAAACTACATGTCCCAAATCTTACAATAGTTATGCTGTATTAAGGCTCCTTAAGTGGCCAGTAGATTGCATGGTTTATAGCTATATTAGCCTTTGTTTTAAAATATTGACCTTTATATAATATATATAACACAGGGTTTAATAGTCCCTTTAAAGCGGACCTGTCCCCTACACATAAAAAGCTGCATAATGAAAGTCCTTTGCAAATTAAACATGGAACACAAATTGTTTTCATTAAATCATCCATAACTGTTTTAAAGCTTTTTAAATATCTGACCTGGCAATCAAATATCTGCCCTGCCTCTATGCCTGAGGCATGAAGGTGGGGCAGTTCATTACTTTCATTTTCCATTCAGAAATTCCTACATGTCACTGCTCTCCTCACATTCTACCTTCCATCCTCGGGCTCTATAATTGTGTAGGGCACTGCGCATTGCCATTAGGTCCCCTATTCTGGTACATGCACAAGATTTTGGGGTGATACACAATTTGTCTAAATAACCGTGTCTACAAAATGGCACCTGCCAGCTTGCTGTGATTGTGAATTCCAAGACTGAGGAAAAAAAATTTAAATAATAAATATAGCGTAAGTAAAGTTTATTTTGCTCAACCAACATGATAGAAAAGAACTTGGAATTATTTATTAGGATGGCAGGTACCCTTTAAGAAATCTGCAGTTTGTCACATTGTATAGTTATCTAATAATAAAATAAATGAATGCAATTCATTATAAAAGTCAAATTCTTAACTAATTTAGACCTCTTACATGGCAGCATAAGAATCCATGTATTTTGCATCAGAATTAAAGAAAAACTATACTTACTATTCATGACATTTTTGCCAACATTTTGTGCTCTATGTGCTCCCCCAGAGATTACCTGCAAGAAAGAAGCGTGGGAGTGATACACAAAGTACTGTCTAGAGTTGCCTATTTTTCACTTCGCTGAAAAGAGGCAAGGGGCGTTGTGGATGAAGTTGGGGTTGGGCAGGTGGATGACCGCTGGGGCGGATTGAGGCATCAGGGTTGGGGCTGATGACGTGTGGTGGGCCCAATTACATATTGATTGGCTGATCACCATGTTATTATTTTCAATGTCCTGTCCCGGTTTCCTAATTTGGAAATCGTGTCACCTGGGCAGCCCTTCCAAATACCTGGCTGTCCATGTAAAATCTGGACCCTACCCTCTCCATTGTTGGATTATGTAACCTACATTTTTATTTTCTGTTTTAAATAGTGTTTGAGATATTTGCAGTTTTAGACCGTTTTGTACTTGTAGGCAGACTTGGCTCAACAGCTTTCTTTGTAGGCCCAGGGTGTTGGCGACTCTGTCTATGCACTTCCTGAATTCAGTTAACCCTAAGGTTGCTGACTTAAGTTGAGTAAAAAGCCTGGCACTGGAAGTCTAAAAATGCCAATATCTCAGAAACTGTATTTACTAGAACATCAATGTAAATTGCGCAAGTGCTTTAAAAAATAGCATTTTTTAATTGAAACTGTCCAGTGGCACAGACGACTAGGAAAGTTTAAAAATAAAGTTGCCTGTTTTATGTGAAATATTAATATGATTAAATGTTATTTATTTTAGTGATGTCTGCCAATGCTCAAGATTGGCTCCTTAGCCATGAGCATGTGCAGTACCATTGGCACTCAAAATCACTGTAGACACTTCAGAAAGTTAAAAATATAAAATACAGCATTTAATTTTTAGGCTTTAAGCTGTGTTTATCCTGTAAGTTTTTTTTCAATATAAATGAATACCTGCATATTAATATTTAAAGAACCTTTTTTTTTTTTTTTTGAAAAGCCAGATTGTCTTGCATGAGGAGAGAGTTGGACTTGCCTTTAAGTACCGTTGCTGTATGTGAACACAGACGCTTGGTCTATCTTATATGTAGATTTCTTCATTTTTCAAAAGCAAAAGCAAAATTCCTCCACTGTGCACTTATTCTGTCCCACCCAAGCAGCTGCTGCTACTTTTGCCAACTGCCAAGCATGTTAGACTCTACATAGATTTCTTTTCTCTCTCATTTTGAAAGTCAGTTATAAAATAGTACTTTTTTGGTATTAACTCATTATGGTTGCTTCCTGGATGACAGCATGACTTTGTGCGGAGAGAGCGGTCAACCCGGGTTCTTACAGATTTAATCCAGAGAACTAAAGATGCTGTCCGAGAGCTGGACAACTTGCAATACAGGAAAATGAAAAAGATACTCTTCCAAGAATCTCGGAATGGACCATTTAATGGGTCTCAGGAAGATGATGAGGTAAGGGCAAATGGTGTGTATGGGACTTTTTTTCTATGCTGTGTAAAAAAGTGAAAACAGTGAAACATTTCTGGTGATGTTGCTTATAACAACCAATCAGATCTTCACTTTTGTTTTCTAACTGTTGAAATCTAATTCTTGTTTGGTTGCTAGGGGCAACATTGCCAGTAATGTTTCCCTTTTTATACAGTATGATCATTAAACCCCTTAATGAGTGATGGGTACTCCAACTGTTCTTTTAGGGTCTGGCCACACGAGCAGATTTAGGGAGATTTAGTCGCCTGGCGACTAATCACCTCTTCTTTGGGGACGACAATCTCCCCAAACTGCCTTTCCCCTGCTGGGCTAAAATGAAAATCGCCTGGGGGAAGGCACACGCGGCGCTTTCCTCACGAGGAAACTTCGGCAACTTCGGAAATCGAAGCGCCGCGAGAGCATTGCCTCAGGCGATTTTTAATTTTAGCAGGGGGGAAGGCAGTTCAGGGCCTGACCCTTATTTTTACAAAATACCTCTCTTGACTTTGTGGAGAAATCACACACTAATAGCTAAGTAGCAGAGATGTTATTGCATAGTAGGGGTAAGGTTTGTGTAGGTGGGGTTAATTAGTCTATAACTGCTGTGATAAATGTACCCTCTGAGTTTTTCAGCATAGTCCCTCAGAAATGGGTAGCCTTGTTTTTTGATACCTTATCACATTCCATGATACTATTGGTGGATAACATTTGGAAATCACTAGAATATGGATTGCTAAACAAAATGTCCCTGTTTGCCAGAACTTTTTAATTTTAGAAAAAGGGATTTGCTTTAATAAAGAAAGAAAGTTTAAAGATTTAGAAAAAAACTGTAGTTCATAGACAAAAAATAGTTAATGTACTTGAGGGGCATTTTGTTATGGGAACATTATATATGCTCTTCTATTACTTAACGAATTTGCTTCAGCAAAGATTTTTTTCTAGGAAGTTGTACAGTGCTCTAGGAACAAACACAACATCCTGCTGGGTGAGAATTGCAAACTTCAATACACAACCTCACAGCTCATTTTTAAGTCACTCTTTTCCTGTGGGCAGATATTGCTCAGAGACAACTTTGATATGTTCTGTGTTCTTATTAGGGAACACATTCCATATAAACATTCACTATTGCAATGTACTACTATATTGCTGGATTGTATTACACTTAATATATCTTTACACACACACAATGTCCTCACAAACAATACTGATGTATGAAATCTATTTAATACAACTCAAAATATACAGTATAATACTCCTAAATGCTGATGTTTGTACCCTCACTGCACAAAGAATATGGCATCTTATACATTTATCAATTTTATGTTTTGGGTTTAAATGAGATGTTCTGCAGCTCATTAAGTTTGTGTGTTGAAGTTGATATTTTCCTATATATGTAAATAGAATGTATAATGTAACGGTTGCCATAGCCTGCAGGTATAAGTAAAAATTAACAGAATTTACCCCCCCCCATTTATTTATGTGGGAACCAGACAATTATCACTTAAAAGTGCCTGACCGGTGAATGCAGACACAGTAACAGTAAATTTCAATTGAGATTAAAGGGGCCGAGCATTTGGTCAAGGGAACTATCACTGTAGGAAACATAGATCCAAATTATAGTCACCACTTAAATGAATGTAGTGTGACCCAAAAATAATATTTTGACCAATAAAAGAAATGTTTTAATATACATTCTTTACACATTTTCTGTTATTTTAAATGTACAGTAGAACCCCAATTTTACTTATTTCCAAGAGACAATGTAATTCGTAAATTTAGTTCTACTCTAAAATTTAAAAAAGAAATGTTTCAAAAATTGAAAAATTCAAGTCATGTTCTGCATTGATGGTTATGGAACAGCTTTTACATTTTTTTCAGTAGTCAGAATCAGCAGTGCAGAAAATAATAGCAAGGGACAGACACATCTTGCTAATAATTTGCGGGTTTTTTTTTTAATCAGCTGGTTTTGAACGGAAAGGGATTGATTTTCCAAATACTTTTTATGTTTTATTTGTTACTGTTTTTACAAAATTGAAGTTAAAAGTATAATGTTCTTGTCTCTGGTGTTTCAGTCTGGAAGTTCAGTAATCCAGGTGCTGATTCTGAACTGAACTTTTACAATTTGCTACATTCAGAATCTGTGGAATATGAGCAAATATTGTATCAATTCTAACAGCTGCCTTTAATGAAACTCAGGGATTCTACTCAGCAGGGACAAAGGTCAGAAATGTATCAAGTAATGTATAAATAGAACAGTTACAGAGGCAGTGACCACCCTGGGCTGCTTTAGAAAGACATAAAAAGGTGAAAAATAAAACTTTACACTTCAATATCAGAAACAAAATGGTCACAAATAGAAATAATAATAATAATTTTTCCAATTACTTTTGTTTCTAACATTAATAATATTATTATTATTTCTGGAGAACTACTGAAAATAACTGAACTGAGACTTGTTGAAAGGTGAACATTAACTTTAACAATAGCGGATTTCCATGGTTTAATTAATGAAATCTGCATGATGGACTATAGAGAAAACTGAATCTGCAGATATTTGTTTGTGTGGGATTCATTGTTTGATTTGTACTTGACATGTCAATGTATATTAGATTTTCACTGAAGGGGATTGGCTGTTCATGAATTGACATGTGACAGTAATCAGGCATATTTATAAGTATTCTCAATGAATATGGACTAAGGTACTAGACAAGGAATAAGCAATATACAGTGCTGATTAACCCAAGTGGTCACGCTGTCCATTAGTAAAGCAGCACATCAATCCATGGTGTTACATAAAGACATAGGTTAAACAGCATTTAAGAATTTTTTGTTGTCATTAAGGGCCAAATTTCTAAACATTAAAAATTAAGTCTTAACTGTGATTCACATTTCTGTGCCAAAATTTCAAATTTGAGTTTCTAAAACTTTTAAGATTCTTTTAAAAGCTGGGAAGTTCATGTAGAAAACGGAAGTTTTCTGATTTCAAACTGTTTCAACTTGGCAAATTTCGAATTAATTTAGAAAATTCAGGATTTTTCTTAAATTGACACACATTTGATATTTTCAAATGTTTTAGAATTAGAATAAAACACATTTTTGAATAATCTGCCTCCTTGTCATGTCAAATAATTAATTGGGAACTGAACTGTCCTGAAAATCAAAGAATGTAATATATTGATAGTGCCAAGTTTGAATTTTTTTTTTTCTTCGATTACAATTAGAATGGTAATTTTTCTGCCTAATGGGCTAATCTGATCCGTTTCACTTTGCCAAAAAGTCTTCAAAACTTCAAAGTTGACACGCATTGAAGACAATGGATGTTTTTTTCACGCAACAAACCAGACGACAGTTTTTACTATTTTTTTTTTTTTAACTATCCATTATAGTCTATGGGCGTTTTTATCGCCAAAATTTTGCAAGTTTGGCGATAAAAAAATGGGACTTTTAGACCACCCTTTTCACCCTATTTGGCCATACTGCAGTTTTGTATCCTTTTCAGCAAGCTAAAATTAACCTTAAAGGAGGACTAAACCCTAAAAATTAATATGGCTAAAAATGCCATTTTATATACTGAACTTATTGCAGCAGCCTAAAGTTTCAGCATCTCAATAGCAGCAACGATACAGGGGTTCAAATTTGTCACAGGTGGTCACCATCTTGGAAAGTGTCTTTGACACTGACATGCTCAGTGGGCTTTTAGCAGCTGTTGAGAAGCTAAGCTTAGGGGTAGTCACAAATTATCAAGCAGAAAATGCTTTGTCTGTAATATAAGCTGATGCTACAGGGCTGATTATTAAATTCTGATGCTAGTTGTACTGATTTCAGTGCCATGTAGTAATTATCTGTATTAATTACTAATCCGCCTTATATTGTGACTTTAATATTCTATATGTACTATATATTTTGAGTAGGTCCCTAAGCTCAGTGATAGCAACACAGAGCATGTGCAGTGAATCAGCAGCAAAGAAGACGGGGAGCTACTGGGACATCTTTACTGCTAAAGGGCTGTGGTTGCCTTGGGCTGGTACAGAAGCCCAAACTATAATGTACACCATTTCTAGCCTACTTCTTTAGTTAAGCTTTAATTCTCCTTTAAATTATGTTTGGGTCCAGCAGTATGGCTACTCACTCAAAAGATCTGGGCACAGGCCCATAACTAGTCTTTTGTATGAAAACATGAGACAAATATGAATTACCACATAGTACACAGGAAACATGGCACTGGCAGTAAAGTCAGTAACAACTTTCAGAAGCATAATGTTTTAAGTGATTAATGGGGGGAAAAGAACATGTCAGAGATACAACTTTCTTTACTTCACTGCTGGCAATTCAAAACAAATTGTTCACCCCAGCTGGCTGAACAGTCTGCATTACGTCTTGCCAAGTTACGGAAACTTTTACACGTCACCTTAATATTTTTATACAATCTAATATAATTGATATATAAAGTACCATGTAGATGTACCATGCTTTATTTACACTTTGTGGATCAGTGCTATAGGAAATAAAGCTTGTTCCCTTTTGTTAAAATGCAAATACTAATGTGTGAACCAAATTTATGGCAAATATAGGACAGCGAGCATGGGACCAGTCTAACCAGAAAGATGGACAGTCTTGGCAGTAACCATTCCATCCCAAGCACGTCAGTCAGTACGGGTAGCCCGAGCAGCAGTGTAAACAGCATACAAGAAGTAATGGAAGATGGAAGTCCTGACCTAATCATGAGTTTCAGCTGTAGTTTTGATTCTACCTCTTCTCTCGTGCACACAAAAGTGAGTATGGTGCTTAAAAAGTTGAAAGTTTTTATTTTAGTTACTTGCATTAAATTGGAGAGTTGTGTGTTGGATATATGACATGCTGAGAATGAATTAGGGATGCGCCGAATCCACTATTTTGGATTCCTTCCGAATCCTTTGTGAAAGATTTGGCCGAATACTCAACAGTCCTAATTTACATATGCAAATTAGAGGTGAGAAGGAGACATTTTTTTTTTACTTCCTTGTTTTGTCACACAAAGTCATGTGATTTCCCTCCCTGCCCCTCATTTGCATATCCTGCTGAAAAAGGCCGAATCCCGAACTGAATCCTGGATTCGGTGCATCCCTAGAATGAATGCAACATAGAAAACTGGCCATGTCTGCAGCTCAATCCTGTAAGGCAGCAAACTTACATACACAAATAAGTCAATCAAGCTTGAAATTAATTTTATCATATTATAGGTGCAGAAGTAAAATTGGCATACCTGGTCAAAAATGGGCAGCCAAATCTGTTCTAACTTAAAGCTGCATATCATACCTGTGTGTGTGGTGTCTATATTAACTACTCCCAGCAACCACTCTGTAATGTTTTTTCTGTACACGTTATCTAATAACGTGTCCAGTTGGCTGCATGATCAGCATATATAATGGATTAATGTAAAAGAAGGCTGGCTATTGCTTTTTTCTTACATTATGGAGAGCAGGGCCCCTTTTCATACAAAACGGAGAGCAGGGCCCCTCTAAACATGATTTTCTATGCAAGTAGACTTATTCTAAATGCCTTCTGCTCAGGGATTCTGTTCAGCAGGGACAAAAATAACAGATGTATTAACCCCCCACAATAAAACTCATTTTCTATTCATCCATATGGAATTTTTACAAGCATATTTATCAAATGGTGAACTGCATTGCAAAATACGATTCTAAAAATCCCATAGGAATGGATAGAATATGGGTGAGTTTTTCTGTGGTGAATTCTAAATTTACACTTTGATAAATCTGACTCTTAATTTATCAGTTTTGAACAGTTAGAGTCAGCGACCCTCCCTCCCAAAGCTGCTTCAGAAAGATCTAATAAGGTGAAAAATAAACCTTTAAACTCCAGTATTAGAAAAAACATTTGCAAATAGAAAGTAGTTTAAAAAAGGTGAAAAATAAACCTTTAAACTCCAGTATTAGAAAAAACATTTGCAAATAGAAAGTAGTTTAAAAAAAAAGAAGTCTTATTTCTGGTGAACTATCTGGAACCAACTGAACTGAAAGAAGTGTTGGAAGTAGGGTTGCCACTTTTTCTGAAAAAAAAATACTGGCATTCCTGTGTTTTTATATTTTTCCCCTAATAATAACATTGGGATCAGCCATCATTTTTCCGGCCACACCGGTAAAATACAGGTCAGGTGGCAACCCTAGTTGGAAGGTGAACAGCCCATTCAAGGCTTTGTTTTTGCCCCATTTGGATGGGTGGGGTAAATTAATCTCCTCAATGTAAAGTTGAATATTTTTTTTAAAAGAAAACTCCTTTAAATAAGATTATTTTCCTTTTTTTATACAAAATACCAATAAGTACACTAAAAACAATGACTTTTTCAAAATTTGTTTGACAGTTTGTTACTAAAGTTTAATGTTTCACTTATCACCTTCTAATGAGAAGAGTGGGGTCCCATCTGTCTAAAGCTTAACATTTAAAACACTGTTTAGCTTCTGCCGTACTAAGCATGTTTTTGAGCTGTAGTAAAGTCAACTGTTAGAATTACATAGGGATACATTAATTGCTGGCATTCCTCTGATGCTGATGAGAAATGTATCTACTGTAGCAAATTGTAACAGTTTAGTGAGCCTGCAATCAGCTTACCAAACTGCTGGTCTGAAGCACCAAATAGGAAATTTAACAACAACATTTAATAACAAATTAAAAAAGAAAAAAAGAAAATTGCTGGAGTACTATCTGAAAACAATAGAACTGAAAAAAATACTTGGAAGGTGAACGTCCGTGTTAAAGAGACAGTATAACCACTTTTTCATCATTGGTTGTTGCCTGAAACACTTGGGGGCAGATTCATTAAGGGTCGAATTTCGAAGTTAAAATTACTTCGAAATTCGACCCTCGAATTGAAATCCTTCGACTTCGAATATCGAAGTCGAAGGATTTAGCGCTAAGCGTTCGATCGAAGGATTTTTCGTTCGATCGAACGATCGTTTTAATCAAACGATCGAAGGAATATCCTTCGATCAAAAAAAGCTTAGCCAGCTTATGGGGACCTTCCCCATAGGCTAACATTGACTTCGGTAGGTTTTATCTGCCGAAGTAGGAGGTCGAAGTTTTTTTTAAAGGGCAAGTACTTCGACTATCGAATGGTCGAATAGTCGAACGATTTTTACTTCGAATAGTTTGATTTTGTTCGAATTCGAACGAATTTAACCAATTCGATGGTCGAAGTACCCAAAAAATACTTCGAAATTCGAATTTTTTTCATTCGAATTCTTCACCCGAATTTTGTGAATCGGCCCCTCGAAGTAGCTTTCTGTAGGTGCCCTTGCTGGAGGAACCCTTACTAGCTGCATAGGTGCTGCTGTCCATTGAATATTAAATAGATCAACAGCAGTCCACACTGTAATATCTGGTAGTTTAGCCGTTAGCAGTGATCCTTCCCAAGTTGTAATTAGCTATCTTTCACAGAACAATTTATTTTGTGCCAGCCTAAGGGTAATGCTGTGCATTATTCAGGTGAGCTTTAGCACTATGGCTGTGCTATGTGGATGGTCTTGGACAACTGCTTGTGCCAGCCATGATGTGATAGGGTGTTGATTTTTCTGTCAACCTCCTACAGTGGAAATTAGTTTAAAGGAATTGTTCAGTGTAAAAATAAAAACTGGGTAAATAGATAAGCTGTGTAAAATAAAAAAAATGTTTCTAATATTAGCCAAAAATGTAATGTATAAAGGCTGGAGTGACTGGATGTCTAACATAACAGAAAATAGCCCAACTTCCAGCTTTTCAACTCTCTTGGTTTCCACTGACTGGTTACCAGGCAGTAAACAATCCGAGATGTGAAGGGGGCCACATGGGTCATATCTATTGCTTTTGAATCAAAGCTGAATGCTGAGGATCAATTACAAACTCACTGAACAGTTATGTCCCATGTGGCCCCGCTTCAAGTCACTGACTAACTTAGAGTTAGAGAGCTGAAAAGCAGGAAGTAATGTTCTGGCTATTATGTTACACATCTAGGGTTGCTACCTTTTATATAATTTTTTTACCGGCTGCTGGGGGCGTGGCCTCAAAAGGGGCGGGTGTGATGTCAAAAGGGGCGGGCCACGCGACGGAGACCCGCGGACGAGGAAGAGGCAAAGAAAAAGGTAAGTTGCAGGGGATTGGGGGCAGGCAGAGGGCTCCTTTTGATCGTATTACAAATTTATCGGCAGCTACATTGCTGGGAAAATCTGTTATACCGGCCTTGGCAGGTATTTTACCAGCTAGGCCGGTAAAATACCGGCCGGGTGGCAACCCTATACACATCCAGTCATTCCAGCCTTTATACATTACATTTTTGCCTAACTAACTATATTAGAAACATTTTTTATTTTGCACAGCCTATCTAGTTACCGTACCCAGTTTTTATTTTCACGCTGAACCGTTCCATTAATTAAACTAGGTTCAGTTAACCACTTGGTACAGCACATAGGCCCATAGTGGCGAATTGCCTTTGAGTTAACTTTTAGTATGATGGAGAGAGTGATATTTAGAGACCGTTTGCAATTGGTTTTCTTTTGTGGTTTTTGTGTTATTAAGCTTTTAATTCAGCAGCTCTCCAGTTTGTAATTTCAGCAATCTAGTTGCTAGGGCTCAACTTACCCTAGCAACCATGCATTGATTTTAGTAAAAGACTGGAATATGAATAGGAGAGGACCTGAAAAGAAAGATGAGTAAGTAGCAATAACAATACATTTTGTAGCCTTACATGGCATTTGTGTTTAGATGGGGTCAGTGGCCAAGAGTCAGAAGAAGGCAAATAATAAGATAACTATAAAAATAAATATTAATGAAGACCAATTGAAAAGTTGCTTGGAATAAAATATCACATTATAGCTATATCTATCAAAGGGTGTGCTGGCAGTTTGGTTGTAAATTCTCCAAAAGTAAACAATTGCTATTCATTTATACAAGTGAATAGAGGTGATGATCTTTTTACCCTTTGGTAGATATGAGCAGATCTGATCCCACTTTGTTTTCCATCATGCTTAGGAGTCTTTGTAGATTCCAATCATCATCATCATCATCATCATTTATTTATATAGCGCTGTCAAGATACGCAGTGCTTTACTGCAGTTATAGCAAACAGGGAATAAATGGTGGATAGCAGACAAGGATTACAGAGTACAATAGGGTTTACAAACTAAATTCCAATGTGGCTTAGGGCTTGTACATAGAAGAGCTTAAACTTGTGCTCCCCTGAGTTCAGTTTTAAAGTGCTCAGAAGCAGGGGAGCGCAAGAAGGAATGCAGCCAGCTCTTCTTTACGGGCACTTACTGACACAGGCACATGTACTGTAAGCATTGAATGCAGGTAGACGCAACATACTGTGTTCAGCACTTACATGTGCCTGTGTTAGTATGGGTCTTTTTAAATGAATAAGAAGGGTTCCTTCCTGAGCTCTCCTGTGGCTGGGTGCTTTAAAATGGAGCGCAGGTTTAATGCTTGTTATGTATGAGCCCTTATTTATGTTTGAAACCAGATCTGAAAATACTGCATCAAATTAACTGGACTGTGAAACTCATGAGGTTAAGTTGGCCATACATGTAAAGATCTGCTTATTTGTTTGAGTTAGTGAAATTAATGTCCACTTTGAGGTGTGCAATATTGAACTGATATGAACGTTTGGCCATGGGGCCAACAATCTGATCAATATTGCTTGTAATGTAGGCCAAAGATAGGCCAGATATCAATCGAGCAGCATCTATGTGTTGATGCAGTCTTCTTTCCAACAGGAAAAAATCAAACCTGCTCTGTTGATATCGGGTCTATTTTAGGCCCAATATTGATTGAGCAGGCCTGCTGGCTGGCATCATACATGGACTTGGTCCGGAAGAACCAAAACAGTATCCCTTTATCAACCTGTGCATGGTGCCAACCAATGGGCCTAGCTGACAGATACCAACAGGCAGGTCTGGACTGAGAATTAAAATAGGCCCTGGCATTTCAAGTACACAGAGGCCCAATGATCCCACACAGAGGCCCAAACAGCCTCCATCAGCCCACTAAATACTGACTTTCTATGACACCTCATAGCAGCCCCTCTGGCATTTGCCAGAACCCACATAGATTGCCAGTCCGGGCCTGCCAACAGGTCTCGACTAGGGTTGGCACCTTTTCTGGAAAAAAAAACTCAGCCTTCCTATATATTTATCTTTTTTTCCCTATTAATAACATTGCTATCAACCATCATTCTTACCGGCCAGGCCGGTAAATACCAGCCAGGTGGCAACCCTAGTCTTGACTGAGAATCAAAATAGGCCCTGGCATTTCTGGTACACAGAGGACCAATCAGCCCACACAGAGGCCCAAACAGCCCCCACCAGTCCACTAAATACTGACTTTCTATGGCACCTTATAGCAGCCCCTCTGGCATTTGCTAGATCCCACTGATTGCCAGTCCGGGCCTGGATACCAGCCTTTAGCAAGAAATGTGATGCCCAAAACTCCCTTCTGTGTGTAGTGTGTTGGACTACATTTGATGATGTAATAGTTGACTTTCGCAGGATCAGCCAAGGAAAATGTTACCACAGTTTTTAGTGTTAAGGTACACAGGGAGATCCGTTCGTTTGTTGATGTCGCCAAACGAGTGGATCTCTCCCTGATATGCTTACATTGAGGTGGGTGATATTGGGCTGATTCGATTGTGGGCCCTAGGGCCCAACGATCGGATCAGAATGGAGGCCATATGGCCGGTCAGATTGTGGGACTGCATCAGCGAACAGACGCGGCCGTGATCTGACGGGATTTTTTACCCTGTGGATCGACATCTGCCAGACTGTCGGCCAGATATAGATCAGGAAAGCCCATCGTAGGGGCCCCATACATGGGCCAATAATGTGCTGACTCGGCCTTTAGTGAGGGTGTCCCCAACCTGTTTCTGGACCGCAGCTCCCAGCATTCTAGGCAATTATGTTTAGTCCCTAGAGACCATTGGGAACTTTGTATACACACTGAGTGAATTCATTAATATCTTTATATATATTGTTCCATTGCTATTTGCTAAACATAATTGGCTTGAAGCAGATCCCTATTTCCTGAGGAGCAATTTAGTATGATTAGTCATTTTTTTTTTTAGACAGTTCTGCTCTGTGACTAGTGAGAATGATATGCTAGTGATCATACTGTCTCTTTAAAGGAAAAAAAAAAGAAAAGCTAGTGAGCCCTCCTTAGTGAGGCTGGAAAGTGCTAGAACTGAGCAGGGTCTCGAGTAGCGATCGCTCAACAGCTGCTGCTGCATCTCCGCTCTGGGCACGAAGCAAGGGCCGCTAGTGTGCCACACAGCCTGCAGCCACCCAAAAACACTGCCAGGAGGGCGGAGCCTCCAGAACCAAACCCCAAAAATACAGCATCAAAAACAGAGACAAAAGGAGGGGTTTGGGGGTGGGGGAGCGAGAGCCGCCCGGCTCTGCAAAGAGACAAGCGCTCAAGTGAATGAGCCAAAGGGCTTGTTGCCTGCTCGCTCGGAAGAAGAGAAAAAAAAATAGTCCCTGTCAGACACGGGCGCAGTACTTGTCAGTGACTGGATGTCAGGCTGCCGTGTGTAGGGAGAGCTGCAGACGGCCTCATTTCTGTACAGCAGCAGCAATTGGGTTATTTAGCGTGTGAGTGTGTGTGTACGTGTGGGATATAAATAAATATATCTCCATAGATTCCCTCCCCATCCCTCCTCCTCCTCTTCCTCCTCCTCTGGCTGGATGGGATTGTGGAGCTAGGGAAGCTGCTGCCACCGCCGTGGATCCAGCGCACAAGCATCTTTGTCGATCAGCAGCAGCAGCATCAGCTGACCCCGCCGCCGTGCTCCAGCTGCAATGGGCTACTGCCGCCTCTCCCGCTCCCCGGCGCCCGGTGGGAGCTGCTGCTGCTGCAGGGACTGAACCGGGGCGGACACACCACTAAATCATTCAATAGAAACACCGAGCCGGAGGAGGAAGACGGAGAGAAGGGGAGTGAGACAGCGGGGAAGAGAGCGGGGGTGCAACGGGGTGGGGGGCGGGAGGGCAGGGGGATCACGTTAAACTATGCATCTCATACAGCCGTGCTGCTGTCGCGGAAGGAGGGCTGACAGAGACACAGTAGCAGCTGCAGCAGTCGGGGCCACACGCCGCCACTTCTTTCTCCTGCTTTTCACCCCTTCCTGCAGGATCATGCATTTATAAGGGATGAGGCGGACCACAGGGATCCCAGGCCTGAACTGCGGCCTACCCAGTCAGTGCAAAGTCAGGCACTTCATTACCGGACCCGCGAGCGATTCGCTACAATCAAATCAGCATCTTTGGTAAGCAAACAACGTCTTTCCCATCAGCCATCCAACACCCCCCCCCTCCTCGCTTTCTGCTCTACCTTCTCCTCACCTCATCCTGGCACCCTCAACCCCATCACCCCTCCCTCCAGAAAAAGAGATTTGCATCTCCTGCTTCCCCTCCCCCGTCCCCTATCTGTCGGTCATGTTTTAATGTTTGTTGGCATAGCAACCAGGGCTTGCAAAGGAGGAATTCTAGCCCTGTGCATAGAATACAAAAATCCCCTGATATTGTATTTTTTTTTATTCTGCGTGCCAATGTCCGTGTGTGTGTAATGTGACATATAGTGGTGTTCTGGCAATGGCTGATTTGTGATCATACTGCAATATTAAATGCAAGCTGGGTAGGGAAGATGGATCTCTTTGTGTGTATGTGTGTGATTTTTCTCCAAGTCACCTGTGTGTATTTGTGCCCTCCTTTAAACCTTCCTCTCATTCAGCATCCTTCTCCTGGCTTGTGACTTGCCATTGCCTGAGCATCTGGACAAATATGGGGTGGTGTACTGCTACTATATTGTGCTACATAAAAGACATACATGGCTATGCTGAGCTGTGATGACACTAGATAATGGCTTTCTCCTTCCTACTATGAAAATCCCCTTTGCTTGTGATTTTTCAGGCCAGTCATTTTTCATTCTCCATAAAGAAAAACATTTTTTTTTCCTTGAATAAAACAATTGTCGGTAGAATTTTTCAAGGATCCACACATTTTTTTTCCCTCCAAGCTATCTGGGTGTCCTTGCAGAAAAGGGGCATGTCACACCCCTTCCCCAGCATCTTCCTTCTCCCTTTCTCTCTCTCCAGCTAATTCATTTAGAAAACCAACATTTAGGATTCATTCTTTGCAGGCATGCAGGTTTATATATTTCAAGTAATGATAATACAGTTCTGTTGGTACTATGAAGGGCCAGTACAGATGCAACATGAATCCCCAGTAAATTAGGTGTCACGAGCATATGTACCCAGTGCTCGTATCAGTAAGGTGCCATAGTACCTTGTCTATTAAGCCCCTTTTGTATTACAAAAAAAGCCTTTTATTTGTTCACGAGCGTGCAGCGCATCTTAATGTTTTGAAGGACCATTTTACAGTTATAAAAACCATGGTCAATAGAGAAGAGAGCAGACATATTAAATATAGTGATAGTGTAAGTCTGTTGTAGAAATATAAACACCCAAAAGTTCCTGTGTGGGTAATCTCCATGTCAGACTTCCAGGCATCTTAACTGATGTGACCAAAAGTAACATATTGTATGATCCTAGCAAACAGACTTGCATGGTTACTATGGTTCAAAATATCATATTACTATTTTGGCAGTTTTTCCCTTTAGGGTCTGGCCACACAAGCAGATTCGGGGAGATTTGTCGCCCCAGCGACAAATCGCTTCTTAGGGGCGACAGTCTCCCCAAACTGCCTTCCCCTTGCCCTCCGCCGGCTGAAATCGACTTGGGGAATGCACACGCGGCGCTTCATTTTCCGAAGTCGTCCGAAGCTGCCTCACAAGGAAACTTTGGGCGACTTCGGAAAACGAAGCATCGTGTGTGCATTCCCCCAGGCGATTTTCATTTCAGCCAGCGGAGGGCAGGGGGAAGGCAGTTTGTGGAGATTGTTGCCCCGAAGAGGAGGAGATTTGTTGCTGGAGCGACTAATCTCCCCGAATCTGCTTGTGTGGCCTGACCCTTAATTCTAATATATTTTATTAACTGAAGTAGGAATTACTTATCTGTTTAAACATTTAAAAAAAAAATAAAAATCCCTGGCGCCGTCTCTTTTTCCAAGTTGAGATGTATGAATGTTTGTGTGTTTTTCCAGTTCTCATTTAATCATCCCCATGCCATTTTTGGATTCTTTTTTTTTTTTTGTCCTTGATTATGGAATCTTCACCTATGCTGCTGAATTAGTGCTTAACTCCACTTGTAATGATTTAAAATGACAGTGGGTAATATGCTGCCTGTGTAGACCAGTTTAATAACTGTATGTTGACATCCATCATGTTTGGTCAGGGCTTTTGCTGATCTTACATAGAACCGTGTTCACATATGGCACAAATACTGCAGTGAATGCTTTACAAGCTCTGCCATTTTAAGTGAAGAACTGTTAGTATTCCTTTTAGGATTTGCATATTACTGTAAGTTTGGGACTTTATATGCAAGTATGCATCCAGTTTTTAAATATTGAAAGCTATGTTCTCATGGATAGCCAGCAATTAAATATAAACACCATATACAAGGCGTTTAGTTTTATTTGTCCTCTCTTGTAGTGAAATACAGTACAATAGGATGTACATAGGAAGTATAATCTACCAATCCTTTGCACTTCCCACCCCACGTTGTTACCCATGAGAACAGCAGTCCATTTTAAGAAAAACTCTAAATGTCCAGTTGCCTTTGACTTAATTCTACTACTGTATATCATGACCTGGATAAATGAGAATCTTCATAGACATCAGCCCATTTCAAGTTTTTCTTTGGCTCATAACCCAAGGAAAACCTAAGGCCATTAGATTTCCCAAGTGCTTTAATCTTACATGGCCCTTTGGCCTTTTGCACAAAATAATTACTTAATACCCTGACGTAACCCTTTGGCTGCGTAATTCTGGACATCAGCATCCTGTACTAATTAGCACTTTGTAAAAAAACTCAGTCTTACTGGTAGCTATGGATACATCTTTGGTGCTTAGAAGAGGAGGCATCATTTGTAAGGTGCTCTTTACTCACCCCCCACCTCCCCCAAGCTCTTTAGACCCTTGGGTTTCATTCACACATGGCTTATTTTGTAGTGACTGAATTGCTGCCCATACTTCTATCTTAGTTTGAGCTATCAAGACATCTGTAAACAGAGTTGTAAAACTGTTGACGTTTGTTCTTTGTCAATCATCGTAGTAGATTTTGATGTGGTGGGTGGTAAGGTTTATACGCATTTATCAATCGTGTTCTCTCAGAGATACTACAATTCTGCAATTTTAATGTTTTATATTAAGTTGAAATCTAACATTTTCTGGCGAAATAGAACCCATTGGCCCATGAAGTCTGGCCAGTACACTTTTTGGTTTAAGGCCTTTTTTGTTGCTTTAAATATAATCAGATTGTTTGAATTGCCTACTGTTTTAGTTTCTTACATATGTGCTGAAAGACTAGACTCAATATCACACATCCTGTAGAAAATACCATTGTTACTATATATTCTTATAATTATATATTCTGTATCCTTGTTCTAGTCATCTGGCCCAAACTGTTCCCTACCTGAATTGTTTTTGAACACATACGTACACAGAAATACATTGTTTTGCAGAATAGTCTTGCTTAAATATATCTGCATTCCTTTTGATCAAATTTTTGTAAACGTGGCCTCCAACATAGAATAAATTAATATTTTAGTCTAATAGTTCTGTGCCATATTCAAGCACTTACGCAAATTAAATGCTACAGGTGCCAGTTGCAACCAATCAGGTCTTTGCTTTTTTTTCCAACTTGTATACTGTTCAAAGGTAAATGCTCATTGGTTATTATTGGCAACTGCACTTGTGCGTCTATGTTTATAAATCGGCATCTATATCTGTGTTAGAAACAAACAATGAATGAAAAGATAATCTGTGAAGTCCCCTTTTTTTTAAACGAATAGGTAAGCGGCAAATAAATGTAGCCAAAAAGTATATGTAAGGTGCTAATTATTTTTGAAAGTACTAAGGCTAATGGCACAGGCGGGGATTTCTCCATTAGCTTATTTCAGCTGGCTTAGAAATGCCCAAAACTAGACAGTTGGTCAACTTCTGGTGTTTTGCTTTGTGTCAAAGTACATAAAATTGACCCCAGCTGCTCTTGTACTAATAGCAGAAAAATGCAGTAATATTGACACATATCAGATAGTTTACATTTTGGAGGCAACAGGGGAACGGGGTGAACTGGCACATAGGCCAAATGCCAGAAATCTATGGTTGGGCCATTAGCCACAGTATTAGGTAACACGAGAAAAAGTGTACTAACTTTGTGAGCCCCTTTGAAAATATAAAACATATATAGGCAACATCATTTTTAGTTTTTAATGTTTGTTATATGTATTTTTTCATTTTAGAAGGCACTTACTAATATGTTGTGCTCCCTTTCTTGTTATGCAGCTCTCAGATATGTGTTCAATGTTTTACCGGTTTATTTTCCTTTTACCTCAGTAGTTCCCTTTAAACTCACCTGTATCCCCCACTACTTTGCCTGTTGTTGCGGCCTCTACATTAATTTGCAATCGCATGTTGGTTTATAAAGTTTGCTTATAAAAGGTATTGCTTTTTTGTGTAAGCATATTCCACTCACCCATTCTTTGTCTCAGTTTAAGGATATGTTGGTGACTTTTGTCCCAGTTAGATTTGGTTGAGTGATGTTTACCTTATCATTTTGGACTGCTATATATTTGCCCACCTTGGCTGTGTTTTGGTGGATGCTTTTGTATTCTAAAAGGAATGGCATATAGTGAAAATGTATATATTAAACAAGAAATACAACCATGATTGTTATAATGGACAATACTTTTATGTGCAATGTTATATTTTAACAGATGGTTGCATTGCTGTGATTGATGATGCTTTGTAAAACCTTTCAACAATAAAAATGTTAAAAAAAAAATAAAAAGTGAAAAAATATAATTGCAAAGGCCTTTCATTTTGTCTGGTCACTTAAAGGAAAGGCTAACTCATTGGGGGAGCCAAAATGTTAGGCACTAGCCAGTGAATTAAAATGCAGAGTTGATTTACACTGGAAAATGCACTGGCATCCGGGATCTCTCTAAGGAAGCACAACACCACCATCTTCTAATTCTGAAGGGATCCATTGCATAAGCTTGGCCTTGCACATGTGCAGTATACTTACATCAGAAACTATTACCTTAGTGTGCAAGCTCCAACTATAGAAATGGTATCCCTGGAAATAGGTGCTGCACTGCCTTTAAACAATTTCTACACTGGTGCATTTTTTCCCAGAAAGGAGGACCAGCCTGAGGAAAAAGTGTAGCACAGGGTTGCCTACATTTTGGTAGCCCCAGTGATTTAACCTTTCCGTGTTCTTTAGCTCCACTACACTAGATGCAGCCATATCCCTTTCCTTTCTGTCTTCCAGTCGACAGAGTACTGATTGATCCCACAATCACATCATCATCCAGAGAGCTAACTCAGGAATGGGTCACTTCTCATATCACCTGCACTGAGCAGGAACCTAAACTGTGGCCTGTGTAAAGAAGAATCCCTATGGTTGTACACATCTAGTACAGGCTGATAATATCGGTATCCTATGTTTGAATGGCTGCCCCATAAATACACAGCCACATAATAGATATATTTATATAAACTATAGTTGTGTTTCTGAAGCTAACAGACCAGTTTTACCAGTGCAGAACAACAGTATATTATATTATTCTTTTAAAACACATTTTTTGGTGTTTATTGTTCCTTTAAGCCATAGAAGTTCCAGCTTACCCTATTAGACAGGTACTGTCAACCTGCAGCACTGTCAGGAAATATGGGTAAAGAATACTATTGGGCGCAATACTGCTGCAAAGGTGCCTTTATTCACCAACACACGACATGTTTCGAGCTTAAAAGCTCTTTTTCAAGTGTATAGCCAAACATAGTGCCACAATACATAAATACCCTGGGTTCCACCCACAAAAATTTCATTGGTTTATCGGTAATTGCTGGGAGGGCCTTCAGCCTAACCAAATTGTCCCAAATACTATCAAAGTCCATGATAAAGTCTGTGTATGAAAAAAGGTTTGTGAAACAAGTCTAAATCTTCATTCCAAAACTGCAGCACTGGCTTGTTGTTGTTGTTGAGTACTATTTCCAGCATCCAGGGGCTTTGTGGCATAGCCATAGACTTGTTGTTTAAAAATATATAGATAAGTGAGCGGGTACATCATTCTGCTTCACTTGTGCCTGGGACTGGTCCAGGTGCTTTTATTGAATCATGAATTATTGTTTCTGTTTCTGACACTGTGGAGGTTTACTATGGAATAATGGTTTGAAGTGATCTTGCTGATTTTTTGTCACCCTGTATTTTGGATTAAGAATCTTGCATGGGCATTGAAATAGTTAAAAGCAAAATCTTGTGTCTTTCTTGATTAAAGGTTATAATTGTATTGCTCTATCTCAGATTTATAGTATAATGTGTAGCTGTTATGAATGTTGACTATTACTATTTTATATATTCAAATGATAGCCTAAAACACACTTACAACCAACTGTTAACACGTATTGAATCCTTACTAACTCAACATTGCATCCAACTTATTTATTACTTTGCCGTCAGTTCTTACATTGAGCAAAACTATTATAGTCTGTGAGGTGGTGTGTAAAATGATCTGCTTCACATAACCTTGGACAAGCCGGTGTACTAAAATTCTCTTGCGCCACTAATGCATGTTGTAAGTTTCAGGACGGCCACATAAGAGGCATGGTCCGTTCATGGTCATTTGTGACTGCTACAGCCCTGACATGGAGAACTGTGGTGATCGGAACCCACTGCACACTTCTCAACAAATACTGTATGTGGCAGTTATAGTTTATGAGCAATACACATGTAGGAGCAGAAGTATCTGCCATAGACTCCAGTTTATATGAATGGGAGGTAGCTGTCTGCTGGGGACTGCAATTTTGATTGCCATCTTTGT
>CM076673.1:158053099-158153099 GCA_038501925.1 Xenopus petersii | reverse complement strand
AAAATGCCCTTAGACTTGTGGGGGTTGTTTAAATGGGACATATACCCACAAAACCACAAAGGAGAACTAAAGCTTAAAAAATTGGT
Source organism: Xenopus petersii (assembly GCA_038501925.1). Classification (NCBI taxonomy): domain Eukaryota; kingdom Metazoa; phylum Chordata; class Amphibia; order Anura; family Pipidae; genus Xenopus; species Xenopus petersii. The sequence continues at coordinate 158,153,013 of CM076673.1, read as the reverse complement.
TTAGAAACTTGTAGGTGACTGTACAAATATAATTGCTGATTAGTTGCTATGGGCAACATCACCATTATGTTTCTTTACCAGCCGAAGGCGACCACAACAGATTCACAGCAGATATTCTGGGCTGTTGTTACTTACAATATAGAAACCAGTGTGTTTTGCATCAGATTTGATTAATAATTGGCCACAACTGGGTGCTGATAATAAATGTTAATGTAGAATAGAGGTTACAGGGACTCACAGGATTTATGTATAAGTATTCATATTTTATTTAACTAAGCTTGATGTTTCGATCCTCCACTGGGATCTTCTTCAGGAGAGTACATACAAGCAAAAAGAGACCCTATAAACCAAACAAAGATAAATCCTTCACCGTGCTTTGGCACAGTCTGTTGCTAAGCAACCACCATGTAATTCCATACCATCAATTCAATCGATATATACCCAAAGGAAAGCTTGTGGGTGCATGAGAAGTTTAGAGGTAAGGGAAAGAGGAAAGGAAAAAAGGAAAGGCAGAAATGGATACAGAGGGGTACAAGGCCAAAATCAAAGATTAGAAAATTTCAGGACACAAGAGGAAAGCTTAAAATCAAAGTAGCAAATTTACACCTATTTGCCAGCCCCAAACCTATTGAGTATCCACTTCGTATCGAACACTGTATCACAGGGCAGTAGTGGGTGTGCGTCCAGCATACCTGTTCTCCGTAAGCCGCCACGTTGTTAGTGTGCGATTGCTAGGCAGCACCATGTCGCATATCAGGAGCTCTGGTCTTAGGTTTTACACCTGTCCAGGCTTATAAGGTGCTGTGAGCTTAGCCGATTTAATAAGGTACATGCCACAGTCACATGTACATTCTTTTGCCAGCAAGTTGCTCTAATTAAAATGCCCACAAAACTGTTTAGGCAACCAAAGGGCCATGCTGAATACAAACTATGGTTGTTATTTTGATCCTAACCCACTTAACACTGTTACAAAGGTTCCCAACAATAAAGGGCATGACAGGGTTCCAGAGAGTTGAGTGAAAAGGAGACATACTATTCCATGCACACCCATTATGTGTAAAGTTCGCTCCTAGTTTGTAACTAAAGTAACTATTCTATAGGTTTCCTTACAATGTAATAAAGCAACAAGATAACATGTCCATGAATAGAGGCCAAGACCATGCATAAGGCAACTAACCATGACAAATCAATACTATTAAAGGGAAAAACATCTATGGCTAACCTCTGATTAAAGGAATAGTAACACCAAAAGATGAAAGTTTTTTAAAGGAATGACAATGTACTGTTGTGCTGCACTGGTAAAACTGGTGAGTTTGTTTCAGAAACGTAAAAATAGTTGATATAAATAAGCTGCTGTGTGGCCATGGGGGTAGCCATTCATGCACAGGATACACCGTAGATAACAGATAAGTTCTGAAAAATCCCATAGGATACACAGCAGATAACATATAATCTTTGTAGCATACGTCTTTTGTCCTTTTCAGCCTTGTATAACTGCCCCCATAGCTACACAAAAGCTTATTTACATAAATTATAGTAGAGTTTCTGCAACAAACACAACCGTTTTACCAGTGCGGGGCATCAGTACATTATATTTTCATTACTTTTCTTTTTTGTGCTATTGTTCCTTTAAATCATGTTAGGTTTAGACAAAAGAGCCTATCAGCAAGGTTTCATTTAGCCCATGGGGGGCAAAAGTGTCCAACCGATAGATCCATTGTGGTTCGCGTTTAAGCAAGACTCACCCCAATATGCAATATAAGGCACCAAGATGCTTGTATTTAAACAGGTGACTAATAAATTCTATCTGCCGATTGGTTGCTATGGGTTACTGCCCCTGGGTAAACGTTATGCTTTTTATTACATTACCCCATAAGTCCCTCTAGACCTCGTCTAGATAACGGAGATTGGAAGTCTATTGGCATACATCGAAATGTAGGTAAACCATGACCCATTTTTAAAAAGTGTCTCACCACTGGCTGTTTAGCAGTCTTTTCTTTTATTGCCTTACTGATGGGCTATCTGTGATTTGCAATTCTTTTGCTTAGGGGAGTTGTAGCTTTGCCCACTTAATATAGGCCACATGGGCACATCACAGTGTATACCATATATGTTGATGTGCAGGTAAGTCTATGTTGGATCCTAAATGGTTTGCCTGTGTTTGGGTGAGGAACCTTTATAGTATTAACATTTATTTATAGAGCACCAACATATTTCGCAGCGCTGTAAACATAGATCTACACGTGGTAAGTCTGGGCATCAATAGCAGCCCAATTTCTGTTCTGCGAGTCAATTCGTTGCCCCTTTAGTTTTACCTACATAGTGCGTTCTCTCCAGAATATCCTATTCGCTTTGGTTTCAATTTTTTTTATCTAAGAATATTTTGTAACAAGAATCAAATTATTGGAGTTTGTGTTTTTCCTTTAACGATAATTTTCCTTGGGATGTGTTAGGGCTCTCTAAAGTTGTCTCTGAAGTCCTCCTTCTAGCCCGTCTTGAAATCTCTTATAGGTCTCCTGCAGTTGTTTCTGTGATTTTTCAGTCACCGTTATTTCATATAGTGCATAGGAACTGTGAATAAGGGATGCTGTGTATACAGTTTTGGGCATTTTAATTATGGGGCAACTTGCTGGCAAAAGAATTTACATTTGACTGTGGGATGCACCGGAGTGGGTCAATATGGGCCCATAGAAAAATTGGAGGGAACATTGCTAATAGGTTTGGGGCTGGCAAGTAGGCTCTAATAAAGGTGGCTGTGCACCAAGTTTGTTGCTTTGATTTTAATCTTTCCTTGTGTCCTGACATATTCTAACTTTGATCTTGGACTTCTACCCCTCTATACCTCTTTCTGCCTTTAATTTTTTCCTCTTTCTCTTTGTTCTCCATTTCCCTTTGGGTATACCAATTGAATTGATGGTTTAGAATTACATGCTGGTCGCTTAGCAATGGACTTTGGTGCCAAAGCATGGTGAAGGGTTTATATTTGTTGGGTTTAGTGGTACTTGTGCTTGCTTGTTTGTACCTGAAGAAGCTGTGAGTGGGATAACTGGCACAAGCTACTTTTACTAGTGGTTGTTTATCCCAACACTTAAAAGCATATCTTATTTGGCAGTGGAGGGTAGATGTATATATCTGTATATTTTCAGTTTTAGTGAAGGTTCCTACAGTGAGGCTAGCCAGTCTCAAAAAATTGTACTGGTAGGTACAGTAGTTCATTTGAAGAAATAAATAATAAATAATTATTGCCTTTAATATGTATAGTACGTTGTCAATCAAGGGACTGATGTAAAACAGCTCCTCAATAAATACTATATGAAATGCAGTGAATGAAGTTTGCTTATGTTTCTAATTGAAATATTACTGATAATTACAGTGCAAATTGGAGCTTTATGTTCCAGGCTTCCATCTTGGAGTGATTTATATAAAGACCTCATTGGTTCTCAGAATTGTTTAGGGTGTTGTACTTAGAGAGCAATATTCATTCACTTGACATTGCTGAGGAGCTGCATCCACATGAAACTGTCTGTGTTTATTTTTTACATTTGTCAATTTTAGATTTTGCAAATGTGTCCAAACTCGAAATATCTCTTTATGGACCTTATTGGCAGGTGCATGGTACATCAGCAGATGTGAAAACTTCTCTGTCCTTTTAATAACCGATCCTTTGAGCCAACAGCCCAAATAGGCAGTTGCACATTATTAGTACTGTAAAGATTATCCATTTTGTGGCCACCTTAAGAAAGTTATATAAATGTGTTTGTATTTTCAGTGATTCAGGATTGAAACTGACTGAAAACATATCTAAGTGATGATGGCCACACAGGCGACAAATCTCCTCTTCTTTGCGGCGACTAATCTCCCCGATCTTCCATCAGCTAAAATTTAAATCGCCTGGGGGCAGGTACACGGAAAGCTACGTTTTCCGAAGTCAGGCGAAGTTTCCTCGTGAGGCAATTATGGGCGACTTCGGAAAACAAAGTGTTCTGTGTGCCTGCCCCAGGCTATTTACATTTTAGCTGCAAGTAATGTTCTAGGGCAGGAGTGCCTATACTTCGCTAACACAAGGTCTACTTTTAATGATGTTGTCCCATTATGATCAACATCCATGGAAATAGGTCTGTTCCATGGAAAATATTTCTTAAAATATTGATTTTATTGAAAATGTATATTGCTATAGTTAAACCACTATTTCTTATCTAACCCTATCTAAATAAATATATTAATGAAAAGCATAAAACAGGAGGGTGAATTAGACAAGCTGTTTGTTGACCGTGTCTTGAGATCTACTGATCACCAGCTAAAAGTCTACTGGTAGATCCCGATCTACCTTTTGGACACCCCTGTTCTAGGGCAAGGGTGCTTAGCAATTACAAATGTGCATTTTGCAGTTAGTGGTCATACCCAGTACAGCACTGCCACCACTGCAGCATTAATTCCAAAGGTTACATGAAAATGTAACTTCGTTATCTTCATTGAACAAATAAAAGTATATTGCTATATTTAAGCAAACAAAGATTTCTTATGTAATTTTGTTACAAATCTGAAATTTGAAATCTGAAAATTAAAAAACATTCAGGCAAGTGAGCTAATTTATTTGCCTATACAGTCATATACAAATGTTTGGGAACCCCTCTTAATTTTTTGGAGTTTTGTTTAACATTGGCTGAGCTTTCAAAGTAGCAACTTCCTTTTAATATACTGTATAACATGCCTTATGGAACAGTAGTATTTCAGCAGTGACATAAAGTTTATTGGAGTAACAGAAAATATGCAATATGCATCATAACAAAATGAGACAAGTGTATATATTTGGCATCCCAACAGAGATATTATATCAATACTTAGTTGAGCCTCCTTTTGCAAATGTAACAGCCTCTAGATGCCTCCAATACCCTTTGATGAGTGTCTGGATTCTGAATTTTGACTATTCGTCCATACAAAATCTCTCCAGTTCAGTTAAATTTGATGGCTGCCAAACATGGACAGCCTGCTTCAAATCATCCCATAGATTTCCGATGATATTCAAGTCGGGGGACTGTGATGGCCATTCCAGAATATTGTACTTCTCCTTCTGCATAAATGCCTTTGTAGATTTCTAGTGTGTTTAGGGTCATTTTCTTGTCGGAATATCCAACCCCTGCGTAAATTCAACTTTGTGACTGAAGCTTGAACATTATCCTGAAGTATTTGTTTATATTGGGTTGAATTAATCCAACCCTCGACTTTAACAAGGGCCCCAGTCCCTGAACTAGCCCCACAGCCCCACAGCATGATGGAACCTCCACCAAATTTGACAGTAGGTAGCAGGTGTTTTTCTTCAAATGTTCTTCTTCCGCCATGCAAAGTGCTTTTTGTTATGACCAAATAACTCAATCGGTCCAAATTACTTTTTTCCAAAATGACTGTGGCTCGTCCAAATGAGATTTGCATACAACAAGCGACTCTGTTAGTGGCGTGAGTGCAGAAAGGGCTTCTTTCTCATCACCTTGCCATACAGATGTTCTTTGTGCAAATTGTGCTGAATTGTAGAACGATGTACAGATACACCATCTGCAGCAAGATGTTCTTGCAGGTCTTTGGAGGTGATCTTTGGGTTGTTTGTAACTATTCTCACAATCCTCTGCATATGCCGCTCCTGTATTTTTCTTGGCCTGCCAGACCTGGGTTTTACAGCAACGGAGCCTGTGGCCTTCCATTTCCTGATTACATTCCTTACAGTTTAAACTGGCAGTTTAAACATCTGAACCATGATACTGAACAATCTTTGTTTTCAGATCTTTTGAGAGTTGCTTGGAGTATCCCATGCCACCACTCTTCAGAGGAGAGTCAAACAGAAGCACAACTTGCAATTGGCCAACTTAAATACCTTTTCTCTTGGTTGGACACACCTGCCTTTGAAGTTCAAGGCTTAACGAGCTAATCCAACCAGTTTGGTGTTGCCAGTAATCAGTATTGAGCAGTTAAAATTAGCAAAATTACAAGGGTACCCACATTTTTGCACAGCTAGATTTTCACATTTGATTTAATCCCATACATCTGAATACTGATTCAATAAAAATCTTTGTTCAGAAAACACCCCAGTACTCAGATATTCCTGGGAACTGTATAAGTTGTTCTGTAGACATCTAAAGATCACAGTCTACCTTTTGGACATCTTTGTGATAGGGCAACTTGTGGTTGATGATATGAAACTCTTTGGATGAAGGCGGGCTTCAACAAGTTCACTCAGAACTAGTACTAAGATTTGCTTAAAGTTTAAACAATAAAGTTGTGCTGGTATTAATTAGTTTGGATGCCTACAAACTTCTCTTGATTGCCTGGAGAAAATTGTTTTATTACCTACAAAGCTTCAAAACTAAAAAGGAAAAAAAAAACCAGCAAGCAGTGCAAGAGGGGTTCATAGAGCTGAATGGAGGGGACAAATCAATTAGGAGGAGACAGACAGACAGACCTGCTGGTTGCTTTTGGGCAAGTTACATAGAGAAAACTGCTTTGCAACACTATAAAGTAATTTACACATTTTAAAGGAATTGTTCAGTGTAAAAATAAAAACTGGGTAAATAGATAGGCTGTGCAATATAAAAAATGTTTCTAATATAGTTAGTTAGCCAAAAATGTAATGTATAAAGGCTGGAGTGATTTCATGTATAACAAGTCAGTCAGAGCACTACTTCCTGCTTTTCAGCTCTCTTGGCTTACACTGACTTGTTACCCTGGTTACCAGACAGTAACCAATCAGAGACTTGAGGGGGGCTCACATGGGTCATTTCTGTTGCTTTTTGAGCTGAATGCTGAGGATCAATTACAAACTCACTGAACAGAAATGTACCATGTGGCCCCCCTTCAAGTCGCTGACTAACTCAGAGTTATAGAGCTGAAAAGCAGGAAGTTGGATTCTGGCTGTTTTATTAGACATCTGTTCACTCCAGCCTTTATACATAACATTTTTGGCTAACTATATTAGAAACATTTTTTATTTTGCACAGCTTATCTATTTACCCAGTTTTTATTTTCACACTGAACTATTCCTTTAATGTGAATTTTAGGTCTGCTTAAATAATTGCATATTTAAATACTTAAAGCAAGCAGCACTGTTTCTGTTAATACAAAAGAAGCTTTTAAATTGCTACTTGATCCTTCTTTTACTCTTCAATTTAGCAGGGACTGGACCATAACTATAGGCTCAATGGTGTTGGGCATTCTCTGTGTTGAGTTTCTGTGTTCCACTTGTGCTTTGTGTACATTTCCTCCATGAGTAAAAACAAATTAAACATGCTGGTAGGCTACCTGCCCTACCTATCTTATATATATATTATGTCATCATGCAAATCCCATTGGTTAAGGCAGGCCTTTCTCAACAGGTCTGTCTTACCCACGGTCAATAGTTGGATTCATATTACTGTAGGTGCACCACTGTGGCAACTGTGGCCTGTTTGTAGTTAAAAAAAATAGTAAAAGTAGCTTCTACACGCCAAGGACTATTAAAAGTCATTAAAGGCTGGTGGCACAGTTTTTATTCTGCACTTATTAGATGCCAGTGAATTCCTTAAATTTCTAATTGTGTAGCCAGTGTATGAGCAGTGAATGTGGCTGTTTTAAAGAAATTCTATACCATATAAAATTTCATTTCAATACCAAAAAGTGTACTTTTTAATTGTAATATTGGTGTGTAGGCAGCCATCCCTGGTCACTTTGCCTGTTCATGTGGTTTCAGAAAGGCTTTCTCGCATTAGGACATGGATTTTTACTATTGAGTGCTGTTCTTATATCTACCAGGGAGCTGTTATCTGGTTACCTTCCCATTGTTCTGCTGATGGTGCTTGTAGGGGGAGGGGGTGACATCACTGTATCTTGATTGATCAGAACATAAGTCACATGACTGGGGGCACCTGGGAAACTTAACATGGTTATATAATAACCACCATATGTACTTTAACAGATATATACATTTCTATTAGAAGAATTTTAACAATTTATGTGAGCAGTGGGAGGCATGTAGGCCCACTTAGATTAATATTGCTTATACTAGTATATACCTCCCAACTGTCCCTTTTTCGGAGGGACAGTCCCTCTTTTGACAGCTCAAACTGCAGTCCCTCATTTGTACTGGGAAGTCCCTATTTTCTCTACACTGAACATGCAGAAAAAGAAACAAAAGTTTCTCACTTTTATATTTTAGCAGAGAGCACAGAACATCTAATAGGTGCAAATAAGATACTTTGTAACAATTTTGAGACACAAAAAAACAGTTTAGATAAGGAGAAATATTTTCAAACTTCAATAACCTGCCAAATTTTGTAAAATGAACATGGTAATTAGGGGGTGTGGCCACAGAAAGGGCATGGTCAAAATATTTCGCTTTTCGTGCGCAAATATTTTTTGTCCCTCTTTTTACTTCCAAAATGTTGGGAGGTATGCTAGTACCAGTCAGGTTATTGCAGTTTTAAGGTGGCCATACACGGGCCACCTCAAGGTGGGCATATCGGAGGGAGATCCGCTTGTTTGGCGACATCGTCAGACGAGCGGATCTATCCGTGTATGGCCACTTTTATTCTGTGAAGAGTTGTTTTGGGTGCTATACTAATGCATTTTTGGACCAATTAAAACGGAAAATGATGCAGCCCTATTAAACGCATTACAGCCATTACTGGCTGTTACCCCAAAGGACCAGTAAGGTATTGTTGCCATGCTTTTGTGTGTTCCATTAGCGTGGGCCTTTGAGGTGGGTGACCTCAGGACACGATATGGAAGAGGCTGCCAAATTAACCATTATGTTTCTGTATAAATTCTTTGGAGACAATTATAAATATCAGGTTTAATGTAAGTAGGTAGGAATTGCATAGTTTCCCTCCCTTCCCTAATTTGCACAAATTAGGATTTGGTTCGGCCGGGCAGAAGGATTCGTCTGAATCCTGCTGAAAAAGGGCGAATCCCGAACCGAATCCTGGATCCTTCTTAAAACCGGTCTGATCTGCATGCTAAAGTTGCTCCACTGGCTTCTTTTTATGACAATATGTTGAAATCCAGCTACTGTTGTACAGTGTATAATAGGCCCACTAGCTGAGCAGTGTTTGACTGCAGAACCTAAAAATGATTTCTAGGCCAAGAAACACTTCAGTGGTTATAAGTGGATCCTTTGATGAGTTACTAAAGTTAACCTAAATATAAAAATGTAGCTAAAAGTATCTTTGACTAGATTATAATAATGAAAGATAAAGATCAAATTTTGAAAATTCTAGAAACGGCTTGTTGTTTGAACAATTTCCAACATATTTCAGAACATTTCCAACATATTTCAGACAATTATTGGCAAACTAGTTCTCTACCACTCTAGAATACATTCTGGTAAATCAGGAGTGGGCCTTCCCCAAACTGTCTCAAAAACTAGAATGCACAGAGTTTTAAATATTATTATACCCCGTAGTGTAGATTTGTTTTTGCTGGAATAGGGGTCCCTAGTCTGAACCATGAAAACAGCCCCAAAACATTATTCTTACTCCAGTAAACTGAAATGTAATCTATAAAGACTGTCATGATCCAATTCCAGTAACCAACCAGTGACTTGAGAGGGCCACATGGGTCATATCTGTTGCTTTTGAATCTGAGCTTCATGCTAAGGATCAATTGCAAACTCACTGAACAGTTATGTTCTATGTGGCCGTCCCTAAAGGAAAACTATACCTCCAAAATGATTACCAAAGCAACAAAGTTTATTTCAAATTAAGTGGCATATTAAAGAATCTCACCAAACTGGTACATATATTTAAGTAAACATAGCCCATTTACATCTCTAACCTTGAGCCACCATTTCGTGATGGTCTGTGTGCTGCCTCAGAGATCACCTGACCAGAAATACTACAACTGTAATAGGAAGAAATGTGGAAGCAAAACATAGTTACATAGTAAGTAAGGTTGAAAAAAGACACACATCCATCAAGTTCAATCTTTTAGTTTTTTAATCTGCCTAACTGCTAGTTGATCCAGAGGAAGGCAAAAAAAAAAAGCCTCTCCAATTTGCCTCAGATGGGGAAAAAATTCCTTCCTGATTCCAAAAATACACTAGTCCCTGGATCAACTTGTACTTTGAGCTATCTCCCATAACCCTGTATTCCCTTACTTGCTAAAAAGCCATCCAACCCCTTCTTAAAGCTATCTAATGTATCAGCCTGTACAACTGATTCAGGGAGAGAATTCAACATCTTCACAGCTCTCACTGTAAAAAACACCTTCCGAATATTTAGGCTGAACCTCTTTCTTCTAATCGGAATGGGTGACCTCATGTCAGCTGGAAAGACCTACTGGTAAATAAAGCATTAGAGAGATTATTATATGATCCCCTTATATATTTATACATAGTTATCATATCACCCCTTAAGCGCCTCTTCTCCAGCGTGAACATCCCCAATTTAGCAAGTCTTTCCTCATAGCTAAGATTTTCCATACCTTTTACCAGCTTAGTTTCCCTTCTCTGTACCCTCTCTAATACAGTAATGTCCTGTTTGAGTGATGGAGACCAAAACTGTATGGCATATTCTAGATGGGGCCTTACAAGTGCTCTATACAGTGGAAGAAGGACCCCCTCCTCCCGTGACTCTATGCCCCTTTTAATACAGCTCAAGACCTTATTTGCCCTTGATGCTGCTGACTGGCATTGCTTGCTACAGCCAAGTTTATCATCTACAAGGACTCCAAGGTCCTTTTCCATAATGGATTTGCAGTTGCAGTCCCATTAAGGCCTTGGATATTCTTACATCCCAGGTGACTGACTGTACATTTATCAACATTGAATCTCATTTGCCACTTAGCTGCCCAGATTGCCAGTTTGTCATGGTCGTGTTGCAAGGATGGAATTAATTGGGCTGTATTGTTTTGTGTCATCTGCAAACACTGATTCATTACTTACAATACCCTCTCCTAAGTCATTAATGAACAAGTTAAATAAAAGTGGACCCAATACCGAGCCCTGGGGGACCCCACTAAGAACCTTTCTCCAAGTAGAGAATGTCCCATTAACAACTACCCTCTGTACCCGATCCTGTAGCCAGTTTCCTATCCATGTGCAAACTACTTCATTAAGCCCAACAGACCTTAGTTTAGAAAGCCGTCGTTTGTGGGGCACAGTATCAAACGCTTTGGCAAAATCCAAATTGATCACATCTACTGCCCCCCACTGTCCAGCATCTTACTTACCTCCTCATAAAAAGCAATCACATTTGTCTGACATGACCTATCCTTCATAAAGCCATGCAAAAGACAGAACTCTGGGGCATGTTTACTAACATTGGAGATAAATATCTGGAGAGATTTCTGGAGATGTTGCCCATAGCAACCAATCAGATCTTTGCTTTTGTTTTCTAACATGGCTGTGGCTGTTTAAATCTAATTGCTGATTGGATGCCATGGGCAATATCTCCAGAAATCTCTCCAGATATTTATCTCCAATGTTAGTAAACATGCCCCTCTGTCTGTTAATTGGCTCGTGACCTAACAAGTATAGTTTGTTTGGTTTGTTTGTGTGCACCGTGAATCATACGATCCCAGGGGGCGGCCCTTATGGCACATAATGCTAAAAAGTATATTATTATGAAAATGGTTTATTTACATGAAGCAGGGTTTTACATATGAGCTATTTTATACAATATATTTCTATAGAGACCTACATGGTTTAGGGGCTATAGTTTTTCTTTAAAAATATATTAAGTATAATAAATATATTAAGTAGGGATGCACCGAATCCAGGATTCGGTTCGGGATTCGGCCAGGATTCGGTCTTTTTTTAGCAGGATTCGGCCGAATCCTTCAGTCTGGCCGAACCGAATCCTAATTTGCATATGCAAATAAGGGGTAGGGAGGGGGATCCTATGACTATTAGTCACAAAACAAGGAAGTAAAAAATATTTTAACCTTTCCACCCCTAATGTGCATATTCGGTTCAGTATTCGGCCGAATCTTTCGCAAAGGATTCAGGGGTTCGGCCAAATCCAAAATAGTGGATTCGGTGCATCCCTAATATCAAGCAACAGCAAACCGCAAACTTGAATGTAAGAAATTGGCATCTAAAAGCTGGTGAGTTCATGTAGAATCAATGAGAGTTGTCCAAGGCAAAATTCAAGCCCTTTTTTTAAATTGGATTTACAAACTCACAAATTCAAGTTTTTTTGTAAGTCTATAAACTCAAAAAATTTGAGATATTAAGAGTTTTTTTTCACAATTGTATTCAATTGAGTTTTTTTCATAAATAAGCAAACATTCCAGTTTTTTTAAAAAAATTGTGAGTCTTCTTCAAAGTAGAAAAACACTCTAATTCTCTTAAATTCGAATTTTGATACACCTCTAACTATTCCTGGGAAATTGTGCTTTGGGTCATTGTCCTCCTGGAAGACCCATGATCTTTAGTGGAGACATGTATTTTTGCCAGTGGGTTCAATATGATCTGCTAAAGACATTGGTAATCTCCTGTTTTTATGAGCTAAGGCACCCAAATCCAAAGGCAGCAAAGAAGACCCAAAACAAGGAGAATATCCTGCATGATTGACTGTAGGGATGGTTTCTTCAGTTCAGTTCAGTTAGATAGATTATAAATTATTTTCTACTTGTGACCCTTTTTCTAATATGAAAGTTTAAAGTTTCACCTTTTCCTCCTTTTCTGTTTTTCTGAAGCGGCTCTGGGAGGGGGGGTACCAACTCGGTAAATTGTTCTAAGTTGATACATTTCTTATCTTTGGTAGTGATGTGCAGGTTAACTTAAAGTTGCCCTGCAGCACTTGACCCACTCCACCCTGCTCTGATGTCATGGGAGGGAATGGGACACACAGACACAAAAATATAAAAAGGTGGGAGTGGAGACAGAAGTGGGACACTATAAGGTCATGGACAGGGAGTTCAAACCCGCCTGTGGCTCGCCAACATTGTGCGGACATTGCATATCAGTAATCTCTGGCCCTGTGGACTTCCATTAAAGGAAAGCTATACCCCAAAATGAATACTTAAGCAACAGATTAACAAATTATATGGCATATTAAAAAAATCTTAACCAACTGGAATATATATTTAAGTAAATATTACCCTTTTACATCTCTTGCCTTGAACCCCCATTTTGTGATAGTCTGTGTGCTGCCTCAGAGATCACCTGACCAGAAATACTACAACTCTAACTGTAACAGGAAGAAGTGTTGAATCAAAAGACATAACTCTTTTAATTGGCTCATGTGACCTAAGAAGTATGGTTTGTTTGTGTGCATGGTGAATCGTACGATCCCAGGGGGTGGCCTTTATTTTTTAAAATGGCAATTTTCTATTTATGATTACCCAATGGCGCATACTACAAGAAAAGTTTATTATTATGAAAATGGTTTATTTACATGAAGCAGGGTTTTACATATGAGCTGTTTGATGCAATGTCTTTCTATAGAGACCTACATTGTTTAGGGGTTATAGTTTTCCTTTAAAGGAAACTATTCCACAGACTGCTGAAAAAATGTATCCACTAATGTAGTAAATTGTAATATTTCAGAATATGTACAGTAACTGGATTACTGAGTGGCCAGACAAACACCAGAGGGGGAACAATAACCTTTAAACTTCAATTTTGGAAAAACATTTTAAAAAAGCAATTTGAAAATTTGATTTTTTTCTGGTAAACAATCCAAAAATATTTTTTTTTTTTTTTGTACTGAAAAAAATATTTGGAAGATGAACAATCCCTTAAAAAGGCTTCATTTCCCCCTCATAAACTAAAAGGTTGTACACTTCCCTCAAAAACTCTAATTTCATATCTTCTGTCCGCAGGGCTTTCTCCTAGAAGGATGTTTGCTTGTTTAGGTGTGTTTTAGTGAACTCTATCCTAGAGGCTACTTTGTGTAGGCCAGCTTTTATTTGTCTAGCAGTTGATTGAGGTTCTTTCACCACAATTTGAGCATTCCTTCTTTACAGATTTTGATCAGTTTTTCTCTTGTGTCCACAACTAGGGGGGCAAAAGTGATATGATGGACACAGGAAAATGAAGGTCTCTGGCGATAGTAGCCTTAAAGAGACGGTATACCCCCTAGACCAACACGAGTACACTGAATAGGGCTTGTGATAAACATACTTTTTATTGATGTCATGGAAAATCTGATTTTTTTTTTTTGTATATTTCTTGAGCTAAACAGTTCAAATGGGAGATTGAAGCTACCCTGGTTTGTCCTATGAGGTAGACCATTAGATCACCTGTATACAACCCAGTCCTTTCACTCTGTGACGATTTGTTAGCATGAGTCCGTTATATCCCTATAAATTATATTCTTATAAACAGTAAATGTTTATCCTTATAAACCCTTCTTAGTGATGTCATCTGTTGTAATCAGTGCTTATTAATGTCATTTTTGCCACGTCTCGCTAAAACGTGTTTATTATAATAAATAATGTACTCTGTATTGTAAAATTTGATGATATTGGAAGTCACCTCAGAGACAGGCAATGTTATTGCTGGAACAGGCAATTAATGCTGAGTCTTAGCAATTACACATGGGGAGCACCAAAGCACCCACCTAGCCTCCTCTGATGAATAGTGTGCAAGTGCCTTTGGCCTTGTGCTTTTATATAGCCTTGAATCTCCTCTGTGACTTATATTTATTTTATAATAGGGTGTACATTATACACTATATATTGTATGTTCAGCTCAATTCCTGTTCATTATTTTTTTAAAGGGGGTATACCGCTCTTTTAAGTCTGTGATGTCTTAAAAATACAAATGAATGAACAAGTATGTTATTTTTGACTCATTTGCTTAATTGGTTTTTCGTTATCTAGTAGTATGACTAATTTTAAAAACAGATCATATTTATGCAGAAATACTGAAAATGCCAGTGATCCCCCAACCAGTAGCTCGTGATCACCATGTTGCTCTCCAACCCCTTGGATGTTGCTCCCAGTGGCCTGAAAGCAGATGCTTCTTTTTTTTTCCTGGAGGCAAGTTTGGCTGTATAAGCAGAACCTCCTGTAGGCTGCCAGTCCACATAGGGGCTAGCAAATGGCCACTTACAGCATTTATTTGGCACCCCTGGAATATTATTCAGTATCGTGTTGCTCCTGAACTCCTTTTACATCTGCATGTTGCTCACAGGTTAAAAAAAAAAAGGTTGAGGACCCCTGGAATAGACAAACACTGCATTAAATATCAAGATATATACAGAAAAAACTTAAAATCATAGCAAAATTGTAACGAATGTATATTGCAAATTTGCTTGAAAAAAGTTTTCTTTTATTAGGCAAAAATTATTTTTATTTATTGCCTTTAAAGGAGACATTTAGGATATTTAAAAACCATTATTGTTTCGGCAATAATGAATAATACGTAGTGCTGGTTTTAAAAATTATCTTCAAATATGCCCCCTTTATTGGAGCATCTCATAGATCTGTAATGGTCCATGTTTCAAATGGGGGGCATGTCTTAACGGTCCCTGCTAGAAGCACAGTGGGGGATAGACAGTCACAGCCCTCCAGTAACACAAGCAAAGACAGGCTTCAGTTCCCTAGCAGGTCAGCCTAACTGTTGATTGGTTCCTATCCTACAGTGTAGTGAGATGAGTGCCGCCAGCTCCCCTGCACCGCCAGAGAATTCAGTGGCTAGGACATGGCAGGGTTATTTGGGGTTTTCAATAAACCAGCCCCAAACACATTTTTTCAGCACATTCCTTGCATAGTTAGAAGAGTATAATGCACTGACAGTTTCCTTTTTTACACATGTCTCCTTTAAGGCCTGCTTTTTCATCAGTCCCACAGTAATAGTCTAAGGGAATTCAGTAGTGCATCCTGCAAGGCTTATGACAAATGTGGTGTTTAAAGAGGTTCTAAAGCCAAAAAAACTGATATTTTGTGTTTCTCTGAGCACACTTGCTATTCATTTTCTGTTTTTTTATTACCAGGCTTTTGGTAAAATGGAGAGTCTGCAAGCCTCGGCATAACTGAACCCAGGAAGTGCATAGACAATGCAAAGACTTTTCTGTTCACTGATACTTTAGGGCAGGGGTTCCAATCCTCTTTTACCCGTGAGTCACATTCAATTTGAGAATGGCAGAATAAAGCAAGCATGACAAACATTACTTGGGGTGTTGAATAAGGATTGTTATTGGCTATTTTGGTAACCCATTTGTCGATTGACAGCCTAAGAAGCTCTGTTTGGCACTATATCTGATGTTCTACAACTAAAACTTGTCTCCAAGTCAGGAATTGAAAAATAAGCACCTGCTTTGAAGCCACTGGGAGCAACATCCAAGGAGTTGGTGAACAACCTGTTGCTCACAAGGCTGGGGATCACTGATCTAGGGCCTTAAAAAAGAGCTGTTGAGTTGAAGCCCGCCTAGTAGCATAAAACTATAATTGAAAAAGTGCTCAGAGAAGTACACTGTGAAAATTGTCATCAATTTATATTTTTGAGTTTAGACTCCCTTTAAGGGAAACTATACCCCCTTTTTAACATGAGTACATTTAGTTAGGCTTATGTAGAAAAGGTACAGAAATACAAACTGCTAAATAATCACAGTCAAATGTAACCCTTCCATCAATTGTTCCATTAAGAAGTGATGGAACCTGGAACTTGAAATCTGACCCTGAACTTGTTTTTTTATGGTCAAATCTGTCAAATTCGACTAGGGGGTTATTGAAATTAGATTAGAGTTTTTCAAAAAATTCGAATTCGATGTGAGATTTATCATACACTGGCCCTTTAAGAACTCGAATTTGGCTATTCGCCACCTAAAACCTGTTGAATTGCTGTTTAAGTCAATGGGAGACGTTCAGGGATCAATTTGGAGTTGTTTGCTGCCTCCCTGACATTCAAATTTTTTGGGTCAATCCTATTCACCCTAGTTTGAAAAATTCAGGTTTTTTTAATAAATTTTGATTCATCGAATTTCGAGTTCATGGGAGTTTAGGGGAGTTTTTAAAAACTCACATAAATTCGACCTTTGATAAATAGGCCTCTAACTGTTTAACTATTTTGTCATTTAGTATTTAGAAAAGGAGTCATTTTGCTTTGCATTAAAAATGGAGAATCCGATGGGAGAAGCTATAGTAAAGTCTTGACCATTTATCTTCATAGTCTAAGAAAAGTTCCAGAAAAGGGCAGTGGTTGAGGTAGGCTTCAGTATCCGAGACAATTTCATTAGGTTATTCCTTTATTTAAGGGTTTAGATCTGTTCCTATGTCCAGATATACCATTTATTGGACTGCAAGATAAAAGGACAAGAAAAGGTAAAATCACTGGGCTGTTTGTCACTCATCTGTTATCCAGGGCTGTTTTTTCACTTTTATTTAAAAAATGTATCAGGCTGGGTTGCTGTTCAATGAGCACCATGCTACAGTCCTTTCTCAGTAGTTTTCCCCAAAATGTATGTACTGCGCACATGCTTTACAAATCGCTGAAACACAATACTAAAAACTAATGTCTATATTAAAATATTTTTAATCTGACTGGGGACCCCAAGTTAAGAAAGATTTCATCCAAGTATAACTAAATGTTCCATAAATGTTTGCATATGCTTGTATGCATACAGTATACTGAAATGAAGACCCTAAAGGTGGCCATACACAGGGAGATCCACTTGTTTGTTACCAAACGAGCGGATCTCTCTCTGATATGCCCACATTGAGGTTGCCCAACGATCGGATCAGAATGGAGGCTATACGGGACCGCATCAACGAACTGATGAGGCCACGTTCCGACGAGATTTTTTACCCTGCCCGATCGGCATCCGGCTGACTTTTGAACGCATGTCGGATGGCCCCACACATGGACCAATAAGCTGCCGACTCTGTCTGTAGGCAGCTTTTATCGGCCAGTGTATGGGGGGGGGCTTTAGTAATCGAGGAAGGCTACTATAATCTGTTTGTGAACGGCTTTTTGGTATTAAAGGGGTTCTTGGGGAGGTATTTCTTTCCTACAGAAAGGGTGAGAAATATATAGAACATTACATGGTAGGGTCTAATTCAGTAATAAAGTTATTCAGAAATACCTAATATAGAATACATTTCAGAACTTTGCAATTATTTTACAGACTATATAGACTAGCCATTACTTTTTTTCATCATATTCTGATTTCCTGTGTAATTCTGTGCAAATCTTGAAAATCTTAATCCTTCATGTGCTGAATTTGTTTTCTGCCCATTCTTGATGATTTTATGCAGCTCATTACTCTATGTGGCAGTATGGTAATGTAATCATGTTCATAGTTACTCTCCGGGACTAAATGCTATATGTGCGGGTGGAGTATGTTTTTAATTTTTTGTTTAAAGCTGCACTTATTTCTTTGCCCTGTGACTTAAGAGTCACATTTGTAATGACCGTTTTCCTTCATTAAAGCTTTGCAGTGCCCCAAGTAACTTTTAATGATTCTTCCTGTGTGACTAAATCCCGCTATGATGGCACCTACTGTTCTGTGACTCTGATTATAGGGCTACTGCATTGACTTGCACCATTCAGCGAGCTTTGTAATGGCATTTGACTATCCTAGCACCTTTGCATTGTTCAGATTTCACAGATCTACTGCAGAACCCCTTTTCCCCAAACACATGAGAGGATAAAGCAGATGAGCTGAACCCAGGAGGTGAGCTAGGGAGACTAGATTTACTCTTTTTTGCATAGCTGCTGTAACCTGTAAAGTAGTACAGAGTCCCAAAGCACTGAAGCAACCTGAAGAATCACAAGATTCTACTGGCCGTACCTGTTTCAACCACCCACCCACCCCCAAGAATATCTTTTAAGAAGTGAAAATAAAATATTGGTGTCTTTATAGGTTACAAGGCAGATCCATGAGCATGAGCAGGAGAACGAGTTGCGGGAACAGATGTCAGGATATAAGCGGATGCGGCGCCAGCACCAGAAGCAGCTGATCGCCTTGGAGAATAAGCTGAAGGCTGAGATGGACGAGCACCGCCTTAAGCTGCAGAAGGAGGTGGAGACTCATGCCAATAACGCGTCCATCGAGCTGGAAAAGCTTTCCAAGAGGCAAATCGTAGGCATGGATAAAGAGGTAAGACACGTTGTGATTGCTAATCATCCAGTTAATTATCTGGTAAAAGCTGGGCAAGGCAAAAATATTCTTTAGCAAAATCTATTTTTCCCATTCTTTGTGGCCCAACTAGACCCAATCATTATATCTTATTTCTGTTGCCTGGGTGGCTTGAATGATGATATGATGGGAAATTGCTTGCACCGGAGTGTTCAGTTTGCTGAGAAATAGAGTTTATAGTGCAGATGTAGGTGCCAAGGTTGTGTACTGTGTGTATTTCTATTTTTACGTGTCAGTGGGCAATGTATCTTCTAACTTTACCTATATAATGTTGCCAGGAATTGTCAGTGCTCCTTTTATATTGATATATGTTATTTCAATTATTCGTTACTTTGTCAATTAAAGACTATATTTGCTTAAGCATACAATGGCAATGCAATCTAATGGTTTGTTCCTTATTTTTAGAGAACACTGTAGTTTTTGTTCTTTAGGGGTGCTATTTGTATGTTGAATTTTTTATATTAATCTGAACTATTTGTAAAACAAATATGTTCAAATAATCACTCCTAGGTTTTCCATGTCATTATGTCATTTATCCTAAAACTTGTCAACTGTAGGAACACAGCAGTTAGAGGCAGGTATACTGACAAATCCTAGATCCTTTTCAGTTAAGGAAACTCCCAACACAGTGCTATTTAGTGTATAACTTGCATTTATATTATTTTTGCCAAAATGGAATTCAAAAATGTTCCATTTACCACCACTCTTTGTAGTCTATCTTTTAGCCAGTTCTCTATCCAGGTACAAATACTATGTTCCATGCTAACATTCCTTAATTTAACCAGTAACCTTCTGTGTGGCATTGTTTCAAATGCTTCAGCAGTCTTAAGTCTTAAATAGATAACATACACTGCCTTAATTTCTCATAAAAGCAAATGGAATTAGTCTGCCAAGATCTATTGCGCATAAAGCCATGCTGGCACAAACTCATAGTATTATAATTTGCAATGAAGTACAGTATCTTATCCCTACCCCTTCGAAAAGCTTTCCTACCACTGATGTCAGACTACCCAGCCTATAGTTTTGAGGCTGAGAACGGGATCCCTTTTTGAATAGCAGCACCAAATTGGCAATATGCCAGTCTCTCTGCACTATGCCGAAAAATATGCGTTCAGAACTTCTGCTTTTTTTCTGTTCTCATTAACCAGCGGACCCCCTTCTGATATTAAGGTTCCCACCTCTTCCTGCTTATTTTTTTAATAATTTTGGTTCCTTTTTACTGCTTGCTGCAATCCACTTTTCCATATTGGTTTTAGCTTGTCTGATAGCGTTTTTGCATGATTTACTGACCTCCTTGAGCTTTTTTGCATGATTTACTGACCTCCATGTACCTGATAAAGTTTCAGCTGTCCCATCTAACTTGAAAGCCTTAAAAGCACATCTTTTTTTACCCCCCTCAACACTTCGATTGAACCACAACAGTTATGTTTTGCAACAATGTTCCTTGCTTACAAGAGGAATATTCTGACATGTATATCTAATTAGCAGCATTTTAAAAATGGCCCAGTTTTGTTCTTTAACCCTGTGGAAAGCATTTGCCACTTAATATGATGCAGAGATGCCCTTATACTGTCAAAGGTTGCACGTCTAAAATGTAGTGTTTTGGTTGCTCACTTATAGAGTTGTTTCTGCAACAGAATCTCAAAGGAGACCATGTTATGATCACTATTCCTACAACTCTGGTTGCATGATTTACTGACCTCCTTGTACCTGATAAAGTTTCAGCTGTCCCAGCTAACTTGAAAGCCTTAAAAACCCCCCTCAACACTTCGATTGAACCACAACAGTTTTGTTTTGCAACAATGTCCTACAACTCTGGTCAAAATAACACTAGTGTTGCTCAGGTAAATTACTTTTAGTGTGAAAGATGTAATTGAAATGGAATTTTATAATATAAAAACAAAAATAGTGCTGGTAAAGTTAGAAAATGCATTGCCCAATTTAGTGCTTGTGGATACACTTGGGTTGTCTCTGTCCTGTTTGTGTGTGTGTGTGTGTGTGTGTGTGTGTGTGTGTGTGTGTGTGGTATGAAAATAGTGGAAACTTTAACACATTCAAGGGTAACTATTGCGAAAATGAAAATTTAATATGTGTCATCATACTGAAATAAGAAACTTTCTAAATACAATCTATTTAATATTCTGCAGCGTTTCTGAAGTATTCAAGTTTATGTTCACAGTCCCTATCTCAGCATCTGTTTCTCTTCATTCTGTCTTCATTCAGGAGCTGGGTGTCAGATGACTGATCCAATATATCTTATAGGGGGGCTCCTTTTGCCTAGCACATGAATTAAAGCTCACTCTATTAAAATCACCAGGCATCATGTCTCTCTACATGCAGTATTTGTGGTTATTTTGTTTGTACTGGAATCAGTTATTTGAGTGAGCTCTAATACATCTGCTAGGAAATGAATCTAACTGTCAATCAATATCTGACACCCAACTCCTGCATGAAGACAGAATGAAGAGAATCAGATGCTGAGAGAGGGATAGTGAACATAAACTTGATTATTTCAGAAATGATGCAGAATTTTTAATTGATTTGTATTTAGAAAGTTTCTTATTTCAGTATGCAGAAGCTTTTTCACGATAGTTCCCTTTAATGTTATTTAATTCACTGAACAAAATATTGTAAAAGTGCAGTGCTTCTCAAAAACAACTTGTTTCTTTAACATTTAGGTTAGCCTTTCTCTAAACACAGATAGGAAGTTCTTTTATTATTTTTTTTTATATATTGTCCATTGGTCTGATTCTGACCTTGAATTTATTTGAAAGGCAAGTACACTTTGCGCACTTTTGTATGTGCAACTTTTAGAACCTTATTGGGCAGGGTCAAAAAGAAAGATAGTCCCCTGTGGCAATAAGCCTGACTGTGTGGAATCATTGCAGTCCACGTAAAAAACAAGTGCTTGTACAATGGGCGGGGCATGGTTTTTGTCATTTGGCCCTGCCTCACAAGTAGGGGGCAAATTTATTATTATTCACATACTTTTTTAGGTTCAAAGTAATTATTGCTTTAAAATAAGAGAGAGGTATTATATTGCTTTGTTGCCCCTCATGCAGGATTTTTATTTATTAGCCCTCCCATGCTAACCATACCTGGGCAAGCTTTTTATTTTTGGAAAAAATGTGTATATGGTAAGCAATCACAAAGGAAGGTAAAAACTAGAAAGTGTGCGTAGGGTTAGCACAATAGCCAAATTGAAGAATGACCCAACTGATATTAAGTCTACTTTAAAGAGGCTATTCTAGATATGGTAGTATTGTAGGGTGCAAACAAAGTTCCCAACAACTCCAGCATAGAGAGAGAGAACCCAGGCCCCCAGTAGAGTTCTCAAGATCATGACTACATAACTTTCTGGCCTCATTGTTGCATTGCAAAGTATTTAGCAGATGGTGGAAGAAAGAAAAGTTCTGTTAATGCTCATCTAAACGTCTTTTTAAGCCGTCTCTCTTTTTCTCAAGCTAGTACTTTGTTCACCATGTGAACCCATTCCTTAAACCTCCATTTTCGTTACAGAAAATCCTTGTATCATTTGCTGTTTGTGCACCTGTTGACTATTGGGCAGCTCAATGGTGCAGTGTTTATGATTTGCTGCTCTAGGGTCCTAGGCAGTCATGAGTTTGTATTTTCTCCCCATAACAAGTTAATTCGTAAAATTGACCACTGTACATGTTTTATGAACATCTATTTAATGTAAAGGACTGATGGCAAATATATATTCTTCCATTCCACCTAAGGAATATGCCAAAACGATTCATTTTAATATTGGTGGATTGCACGGACTAGCAGATCCCCCCAAGGGCATACATTTATGAGGCAACTAACACATTAGAACATTAGCGTTTAGTTAAACTTACTATATAGGAAAAGTTAAGGATAGCAGCCCAATACAGAAGCCATACTTCTTTTCCTATCTATTTGCATTTTGGGTTGTTGCCATGGTACTAGCAGTGGACTATCTTGAGCTCCAACTGGCCCAGAGAGCATATTCT
Source organism: Xenopus petersii (assembly GCA_038501925.1). Lineage (NCBI taxonomy): Eukaryota > Metazoa > Chordata > Amphibia > Anura > Pipidae > Xenopus > Xenopus petersii. Next base: position 158,129,969 of record CM076673.1, on the reverse strand, counting down.
TACCCAGATGTGTGCGTCCTTCAAGTGAGGGGAGCTCTCCAGCTTCTCATGCATAAGGCTACAATCCATGGGATTTATACAAACAACCCATTACTTTAATAGTTACATAATAAAGCTATGTTATCCATTGCTTTAATAGTTACATAATAAAGCTATGTTATCAATGTGTTTTAGTACTAACCTGATCAGTTAACTTACGTCCCACAATTTACAGTGCACCACAATCCTCCATAAAAGATTCAGATGCATACTGAACTGAACCTAAGCCCTAATTTGCAATTTTTAAGTTGGCAAAAGAAAAGTATTGCATAGAAAAATTGGTGGATTTCCCAGAATCACAGATACAGAAGATATGGAACATCCCTTTGGTTACCCTTTTATTGGCCTTCTCACTTAGTGATGTTAAAGGGGAACTCAATCAATTAAAAATTCTTCATTGTGTCTGAAATAATTAAGTTTATCCTCCCTATCCCTGTCTCAGCATATGTTTCTCTTCATTCTGTCTTCATGCAGGAGTTGGGTGTCAGATATTCATTGACAGTTAAATCCAATATATCTTATGGGGGGGCTCCCTTTACTAGCAGATGAATTACATACCTCCCAACTGTCCCTCTTTTGACAGCTCAACCTGCAGTCCCTCATTTGTACTGGAAAGTTCAGTTTTTCTCTGCACTGAACAGCCAGAAAAAGAAACAGTTTCTAACTTAATTGGCTTTTGGCAGAGAACCCAGAACAGCTACAGCTGCTTATAAGATACTTTTGTAACAATTTCAAGATAAGGAAGTAAGTAATTGTAACTATATAAGATAACAGGTCCCTTGGGAAAAGTTACTCACAGAATAAAGGGCAATTCACCTTCATTAGCAAAACTGTAATAACTGAAAAAACACAGAAATATGTTCAAACTTTCATAACCTGCCAAATTTTGTAAAATGAACATTGTAATTAGGGGGTGTGGCCACAAAATGGGCTTGGTCAAAAAATTGCCGCACTATGCTGCTAACTTTTTTGTCCCTCTTTTTATTTCCAAAATGTTGGGAGGTATGGAATTAGAGTTCACTCAAATAACTGATTCCAGTCAAACAAAATCTAACAAAACTGGTGATTTTTTTTTTTTTTTTATAATCTTTTATTTTTCAAAAATAGATACATTAACAGAGAATAACGTAAATATCTTTTCCAGTACAGAACATCGTAATTAGTTCACAACAGTACAACTCCAAGTAGTATAAAACTGGTGATTTTAATAGAGTGAGCTCTAATACATCTTCTAGGCAAAAGGAGCCCCCCTATAAGATTTATTGGCTCTAACTGTCAATGATTATCTGACATCCAACTCCGGCATGAGAGAATGAAGAGAAACAGATGCTGAGAGGAATAGTGAAGATAAACTTGATTATTTCAGAAAATGCCCAGAATTTTTAATTGATTGTATTTAGAAAGTTTATTATTTCAGTATGAGGAAGCATATATTACATTTTTGTTATAGTTCCCCTTTAAATACCTTTTCTGATAGATTGCAGCTTCTGGGGTTGTACCTGACCAGCAAAGAAAGTATTTGCTATCACTGGAAAATGAAAGACATTGGAAATGCAACATTGGAAATGCAATACAGCATAGGCAAAGAGTTAAAACTGAGGATCATTGAAAGTTATAGAGCCAATGTTAAAATAACACTCCATGCAGATTGTGCTATATTCATCAGATCTTAGGAAGTGATTAATGTATATGGGAAATAAGCCAAATGAATGCAGTGTCTAATGGAATAACTTCATTGTGTGAACACAGAGGGACAAGTAAATGAATATGTACACAAGCGGAAAATATATGTTGAATCGTGAAGAGTGACTTACACTGATGCTCATTGAGGTCCCGTGAGGTTAATGTGCAGAGATGTGCCTGAAGATCTAAAACATCTCTTAAAGGGGACCTCTCACCGTAAAAAATAATTTCAAATTCTATTTCATCATAAAAATAAACTTTACTTACAGTATATAAATTATTTTAATCTTGTTTCTTTGAGTCTTGGAATTCACAATCACAGCAAGCAGGCAGCAGCCATTTTTAAACACTGTTATTAAGGAAAGCTTTGCATTATTCTAAAATCTTGCTTATGCACCAGTATGGAGGGCAAGATGAACATGCCCATGCACTGGCTACAACATTAGATGGTAAGGAATAGGTGGAGTGCAGTGACATCTATGAAGTGCAGAAAAGAAAGTGAAAATAATTGCCAGCCCTGCCTCTTTGCCTAAGGCATAGAGGAGGGGCAGGCAATATATGATTGACAGCTGGGATATTTAAATGCATTAATAACATATATGGATGTTTTAATGAAAAAAATTATGTGAGTTTCATGTTCAGTTTGAAAGGGACTTCTGTTATACAGCTTTTTATGTATAAGTGACGGGTCCGCTTTAATCCAGCACTTGTTTACCATGTAAAAAAAAAAAAAATTTAAAGGGAGAACCACATCCTAATAATAGATGCTGAATAAGCACGTTCTCAAAACTCAATTTGTGGAACAGCATCAATTCTGGCAAGAAGTAAAATTGGGGTTTTCCCGTTTATGCAGGAGTGTTACCAGATTGATATTCAAGTGACTCAAATAAGGGTTCTACAATTTGTACTCATTTGTTATGGGACTTTAAAGTGAATTTAAAACCTCTAAAATAAATGAATAATAAATTGATGAGAGTGCTATTCCAAACACTTGCATTAAAAGAAAAGATATCTGATTTTTTCTGTCTTCCCTGAACAGAGCAACACCTGCAGAACATTTAGCGGCAGATTTATTAACAGCAGAATAATTTGACACACATAGCCAGGCATCAAAAAACTGCAACTTCCGCTGGAACTTACTTACAAGGGTTTGAAGCATTGTAAAATTAAGGCAGAAAATCTGGCATTCGCTTGGAATAAAATAACATAAACACCTAGAATCTCCTAGATTAATATGACATTAATTTCACACAGATTTTTACACCATTTTCCTGACAAGTTTCGTTACACACAGCATAATAATAGACCCTTTAGCTTTTTTTCCTCCTAGACTTTTCACAATCGATATACTGACCTGCAGGTGGTGCTGCTGTTGAAATATTAAAGGGGTAATTCACCTTCATGATAACTTTAAGGATGTCATAGATTGGCTAATTCTAAGCAACTTTTCAATTTGCCTTCATCGTCTTTAAAGTTTTTTTTAATTATTTGCATTCATTTTCTGACTGTTTGTAGCTTTCAAATGGGGTCACTGACCCCATCCTAAACGCAAATGCTGTATATGGCAATCGTTAATGCTTTGTGTTATTACTCCTCTTTCTATTCAGACCCTCTGCTTATCATATTCCAATCTCTTATTCAAATCGTTGCATGGTTGCTAGTGTAATTTGGACCCTAGCAACCAGATTGCTGAAATTGCAAACTGGAGAGCCGCTGAATAACAAGCTAAATAACTCAAAAACCATAAATAATAAAAAATTAAAACCAATTGCAGAATATCACTCAATATCCTCAACCAGTAGCTTGTGAACAACAGGTTGCTTTCCAACCCCTTGGATGTTGCTCTGTGTTCTCAAAGCAGGTGCTTATTTTTGAATTCCTGGCTTTGAAGCAAGGTTTATTTGCATAAAAATTAAGTATAGTGCCGAATATAGCCTCCTGTAGGCTGCCAGTCTACGTAGGGGCTACCAAATAACCAATCACAGCCCTTATTTAGTACCCCACAAGGCTTTTTTAATACTTGTGTTGCTCCCCAACTCTTTTTACATTTCAACGTGGCTCACGGGTAAAAAAGGTTGGGGACCCCTGCTCTACATCATACTAAAATTTAACGATAAGGTGAAAAACGCCTTTTATTATTGTAGTGCCATACATTTACATTATACAATTCTTTTAGATGCCTCAAGACAAGAATGTGAGGGGCACTTGTCAATCAATTTTCCATGTCAAGAACAAGGAAAATAAGTAGATAGGAACCTGCTGGTGGCAGAAAGCAGCCACCAGCAGGATCCTGATGAAGGGTGGGTGTTCCGGGTGTTCCCCCCCGAAACGTTGATGTTTGGTGGCTGAATAAAAGGGGATATTCCCCGACTGCATTAATCAGCGTGTGTGTGGATCCGTTTCTTTTACACATCTAATGCAGGTTGGCCTTGACTGACTTTTTCCATATGATCTACCTCATTTTTAGACATCTTGGTGACCAATCTTGCTTTTCCCAGAGTGGTGACAACAGCCTTTTACTATTAGGTATCCTAGTCAGTTTTCTACTGCTTGGTATCCTACACTTTTATTTCAAATACTATTCTACAGTAACAAAAAGCTATAGCTATGTATCCTCTGTTAAGGCTTGGCTGCAATTAATAAATATTTTGGTTACCCTATGTAAACTTATATATAAGACCAGACCTTGATTAAATTATGGGATGCTGGGGTGATTTTGATCTGCCAGCTACCTCACTTCAAACTTAACCTATACTACCTTTCTGTTTCTATTCACATATTACATTCAAGATTACCTCCAATTTTGTAACATCCTACCTAAACCTATTATAGTTAATGTTTATATTATCCCCATCTCGTTGTATAGTGCAGTCCAATTTTGTTACATAACTATCTATCTACCTCATGTACCAATTATATACATTTTTGTGTATTATATGTTTTTGAAATTCAAATCATATTACTTGCACACTTCATTTCAAATGCTTGTAAAGTACCAAATCCAGTTAGCAGAAAGCAAAGCCCTCTTGACTGGTTGTTATACCCGGGAGAAGTTATTTGATAGACTTCCGATATACTTCCTTATAGGAATGGCTGTCTATCGTCCTTACTTAAAGCTCAGGCATTTTCCTGTATATAAATTAATGAAGTGTTTTCAATACTTTCTCTGGCTTTTTCCTATCTAGTTTATCTATGGCATATTAACATACTTTATCAGCCTACAAAGTTGGGGAGGTAATAATTGCCTTATCATTGCCAATTTGATTGTCATCTTTACAGAATTGTGTTTTTGCCACCATATGTAATAGTGATCGAATTTGTTTTAATAAAATAATGAGAACATTTAAAGTTTTAATAAATAATGCCCTTAATATATAACTGTACGCCATAGGAAAGCAAAGTGGTGGTTTTAGAATTTGGATGTGTGACCAGAGGCTTTTAACCCTTTAAGTGACAAACACAGGGCAAAAAATTGCCAGCACTCGGTCTAACGCACAATCCGGAGTTGACAAGCTGCTATAAACGATAAAAAGCCAATATTTGTACACATAAAGAATGATTGCCAGCACCAGCTGATGTGCCTCGTCAAGGACCGTCATTGTACTGGAGTCATTCGCTATCTTAGAATGCTCACAGATAGTGTAGGACTCGCATACAATGAGTGGCATTGACATAGCACGTGAGCTTACATATTTTGGCCAAAGTATGGTACTAAAACCTAAGTTTTTGTAATAATTATTTTTTAAAGGCAAACAATACAATAACATCTAGAAGCTGGCTTAAGGGGTTTATTGCCAGAACCATATATTTTACAGTGTATTGCCATACGCCGTGAGGAGCTGTAAAAGCTTCTAAATGCAACATTACTAGTTGAACCCCAGCTGCAAAAGTGAACTGATAAGCAGATGGCAAGTTTATGGCCCCTGCATGCAACACGCACACCTTAGTAGCTGATCTCAATATTACTAACCAAATTCTTATAACAATGATGCCACTTCGTCTGTATTATTTTTAAGTGAAATAAAATATAATACCCGCTATTCTACATTTAAACATTTGGCATAAAACGGTTTCAAGATCCAAACTGTCAGCCATGAAAATGTGATCTATTATAATATTATGCGATTAGCCTATTTGTATTTATGAAAATATATTTTTAAAGATTAGCTTACTTTGGGGCTTTTGCTGCACATAAATCACAAACTGTGTAACAGTGCAATTTGTACCACTAGTTTGTATGTTTTTTTTTTTTGTCCCCCTACAATTCCATCAATAGTGATAGGTTTGACACAATAGCACCTGGTGCATTAAAAACCCACGCAATTACACATGTACTTCAATGCAAATCAGGCTCGGTTGCACAGAAATTCTTCAGTGCCCAGAGACGTGTGGGAATCTTGTTGTTGCACCCAATAACAAGTGATAAGTTGTGTTGTTATGCAGTTGATGACACGTCTACTTTTACAAAATAAAAGTTGTCACGGGTTATTTTGAATTCTACCATATGTCTTGGCTTTGTAATCCAGCGTATCCTTACTTTTATACAGCTGTGGATTTTAAATCTGCACAATTCAGGAACCTTCATAAAACTATTCATGTTTGGTATTGGTGTGATTGGTGGTTACAGCCCATTGGAAATATCCCTAAAGTGTGAGGGCATAAAATATTTACAGATTGCTTGGCAACTTATGATCCTTTTGGGCTGGAACTGAAAGGCATGTGGTAATAGTGACACTTTCCTGTAAAATAATAGCAAACTTTGGTTACGATATGGATGCATGTTTAAAGAATTTTGAGTTCCAGCACTTGAGTAATATGCATGTACACCATAGTTTATAAATCACGTTGAAATTTGGCTTCTCTATTGTGAAAGATGGCTTTTGTTGGCAAGAAGCTTGGGCTTAACCAACTGGCAAGTTATTAGCCTTTGTATATTATCTGCTATGTATTAATCATGCTAAAGCCAAACACATTTATTGATTTTCGGGAAGAATGAATATTGAAACCTGCAGAAGCATTTTAGCGAATTTGCGGTTACACTGATGCTTTCTAGTTTTTTGGTCTCAGAACCAGTGTGAAACCTTTATCTCTTTGCAGAATGTCTGGTGGTCTTTTATGTAACCACTGGTTTAAAACATTGCCTCCAAGAAACCATTCTATCCCAAAAATACATTTATCACCACAAAATTTTAAATATTGTATCATTGAATAATTTAATTGAATATAATAAAAATGCAATTTTGATGATTTTATATTGAACAAAAGCAAAACCTTTAATAATTAGTAATATCCTATGTTTTTCTTTGTTCCTAACAGGCAAGGGTGGCTGCAGCGGATGAAAGGAGATTTCAGCAACAGATTATAGCCCAACAAAAGAAAGACTTAACATCCTTCTTAGAAAGTCAGAAGAAACAGTACAAGATTTGCAAGGAAAAGATTAAAGAGGCACGTTTAATTATGGCGGTGATACCCACAAATGGCAGTGTGAGCTAACCTAATAAGGGCACAATTTAACAACAGAAAACCAACCACTTGGCTATGTTTGATATATTTAATTTCCCAGGATTCTTCTCTGTAAAATGTTGCTTCCAGTATAATTTTACATAATTGCAAAATTGTGAAACTTACACTTCATTATTTCACTTTTGGCCCTTACACCACAAGTTTAGAAACTACATTTTTTTAATCTGCAACATTTGTATTGTATGCTGCATTGATTTGTTTGCCACAGCCTTTTCTTTTGCTGTTCAGTATAAAACTGAAGACACCTAGCAGGACCGATAGCAAATAAGCAAGAACGCCTGTTTGCCTGTATAGATATGTATACAACTCTGTATAGATATGGCTTCTACAAGCTATTTTTTTTCCTTCATACTGTTGTACAGGTATATCAGATACACAATTTGTCAAGGGCAGATTAACGTAAAATTAAAATCGAGTGTGTAAAGAATTTAGCTTCTGATTCTCTGTTTCCCACTGCTTTTGCCTTCTTCATTGACCATGCTCTGCAAGTTTCCCTCATTTATTTTTTTCTCTGACAGGTTTGCTCTTTGGGAGGTTATTTAGCGATTTTATATTTTAGTTGTTGTGTTTTAAGTGCATCAGTTCAATCAATAATATGTAGTTTAAAGGAACAGTAACACCAGACAATGAAGGTGTTTTAAAGTCATGAAAATATCACACTACTATAGTTCATCTAAACAAGCTGTTGTGTAGCAATGGCTGAAATTAAAAAAAGGCTATATAGCACAGGTTAAATAGTGGATAACAGATAACACCATTATGTTCTACAGAGCTTAACTTTTATCTGCTGTGTAACCTGAGCCCTTTCTCCCTTGAATGGCTGCCCCCATTACTACACAGCAGCTTATTTATATAATCAATAGTAGTGTTTCTGAAGCAAACACAGCAGTTTTACCAGTGCAGGGCAACACTGCATTATATTTTAATGCAGTGTTTATATTTTTTATTACTTTAAAACGCTTTCATTTTTTGATGTTACTGTTCCTTTAAGGAAAGCATTAATTGAGGATGGATCAGGAAGGATTTGGTATCCATAGACCTATACCTGCAGGAGCAAGGTTGCTGAAGGAGGCAAAATGAGTTGGGATGCTTGGGATATTTCTAGCGAGTGTATGCAACAAGCCAGAGGAGAAGTAAATGATATGCACTTGATGGTTTTAACTTTGAGAGTGGCCAATTCTCTCTGAAATAAATTGCTTTATTTTTTTTTTAATATTAAACTATGAGCACTTACTACTTCTACAGTGACTGGAATGCAATCCACATTTTTAGCCCAAAATCTGTCCCCAGTATTTAGTAAATCAAAAGTGAATAACCTACCAAGAAGTATTGGTCATATGAAAAAGTTTGGGAACCCTCTTAATTCTTTGAAGTTTTGTTTATCGTTGGCTGAGCTTTCAAAGTAGCAACTTCCTTTTAATATATAACATGCCTTATAGAAACAGTAGTATTTCAGCAGTGACATAAAGTTTATTGGATTAACAGAAAATATACAATATGCATCATAACAAAAATTAGACAGGTGCATAAATTTGGCCATCCCAACAGAGATATTACATTAATACTTAGTTGAGCCTCTTTTTGCAAATGTAACAGCCTCTAGACGTCTCCTATAGCCTTTGATGAATGTCTGGATTCTGGATGGCGGTATTTTTGACCATTTGTCCATACAAAATCTCTCCACTTCAGTTAAATTTGATGGCTGCCGAGCATTGACAGCCTGCTTCAAATCATCCCATAGATTTTCCATGATATTCAAGTCGGGGGTCTGTGACAGCCATTCCAGAATATTGTACTTCTCCCTCTGCATAAATGCATTTGTAGATTTCGAAGTTTGTTTAGGGTCATTGTCTTGTTGGAATATCCAACCCCTGCGTGACTTCAACTTTGTGACTGATGCTGAACATTATCCTGAAGAATTTGTTGATATTGGGTTGAATTCATTCAATCCTTGAATTTAACAAGCGCCCCAGTCCCTGAACTAGCCCCACAGCATGATGGAACCTCCACCAAACTTGACAGTAGGTAGCAGGTGTTTTTCTTGAAATGCTGTGTTCTTCTTCCGCCATGTAAAACGCTTTTTGTTATGACCAAATAACTAGTTTTTGTCTCATCATCCCAAAGCACGTTGTTCCAAAATGACTGTGGCTTGTCTAAATGAGCTTTTGCATGCAACAAGCGACTCTGTTTGTGGCTTGAGTGCAGAAAGGGCTTCTTTCTCATCACCCTGCCATACAGATTTGTGCAAATTGCACTGAATTGTAGAACGATGTACAGATACACCATCTGCAGCAATATGTTCTTGCAAGTCTTTGGAGGTGACCTTTGGGTTGTCTGTAACCATTCTCACAATCCTCTGCATATTCCGCTCCTGTATTTTTCTTGGCCTGCCAGACCTGGATCTTACAGCAACTGTGCCTGTGGCCTTCCATTTCCTGATAACATACCTTAAGTTGAAACTGACAGTTTAAACCTCTGAGATAGCTTTTTGTAGCCTTCCCCTAAACCATGATACTGAACAATCTTTGTTTTCAGATCTTTTGAGAGTTGCTTTGAGGACCCCATGCTTCCTCTAATCTGTCACTTTTCAGAGGAGAGTCAAATTTTCTAATTAAAAAAAATGGTTACTGATCCTTTAAATACCTTTTCTCATGATTGGACACACCTGCCTATGAAGTTTAACAAGCTAATCCAACCAATTTGGTGTTGCCAGTAATCAGTATTGAGCAGTTAAATACTGTTAAATACTGCTTCATTACAAATTTTTGTTCAGAAAACACCCCAGTACTCAGATGTTCCTGGGAAAGCAAAGACATACCATTGTTATATTTTTTGTTGTTGAAAGTGGAGTAAATTATTATGCAGGCTGAGAGGGGTTTCTTTTTCATATGACTGTATTGGATCATTGTACTTTTTCATATGGCTGTTCTACCAGCAGCCCTTTGTTAGCATGGAACTTAGCCCCTGAATTATCCATTGTAGCTCAACATTGTTGCAACTGTTTTTCCCTCCGTGGCACCATGGTTCTGAGGCATGTGCATACCCTTAGTTTCCTGGGCTGCCAAATGGCATTAGTGCTGTGTTTCATGTGATGACCAGAGCAAGCATTTTGTCAACATTGAGGAATGGACAAAGGGGAGCCTAATTGTAGCTGGTCTAACTTTAGTGGCTGTTCTAGGTACCGAGGAACAGTAACATCAAAAAAATTGTGTTTTAAAGTAATACATGCAGTGTATATAATAAGTGCAGTAATATAATGCACTGTTGCCCTGCACTGGTAAAATTGCTGCGTTTGCTTCAGAAACACTACTATTGATTATATAAATAAGCTGCTGTGTAGCAATGGGGGCAGCCATTCAATTGAGAAAAGGCTCAGGCTACACAGCAGATAAGCTCTGTAGAACATAATGGTGTTATCTGTTATCCACTATTTATCCTGTGCCATATAGCCTTTTTTCAATTTCCGCCATTGCTACACAGCATCTTGTTTATATGAACTATAGTAGTGTCTCTGAAGCAAACAGATCAGTTTTACCCGTGCAGGGCAACAGTGCATGATATTTTCATTACTTTAAAACACTTTCAGTTTTCTGGTGTTACTGTTCCTTTAACATGCACTGATTTACTGCTGAGTCAGTTTGGGCTTTCCTTTACCTTTCATTTTGTGGCCTCTTTCTAAAATTCAAATCTCTTACAATCTAGATCACATATTCAAAACAGAGAGGCTGAATATAGTTTTAAATACATAATTATAGTTTCCTTCTGTTCATCAAACTCTGCACTGTATATCTGTGTCTTGTGAAGGCACCCAACACAGAAAAGCCACAACAAACTTGATTCCAGTATAGGGATTGCATCTGAGACACACAGCATTGTGCCATCTCTGCTTCTGAGTTACCATTCTCCAAGTTTGTGCAATTTGCCAAATGTAAATTTCCTTCTTTGGACATGGGATTTCTTATGGATTGCATGAAGTCCATTGTGCCAGTTCATATCATCTCTTGAGGTTTTAGGCGTCATCAGTTGCATCAGTCTTTCATTTGCATAATTTTACAATTCACTGTACTGGAAAGCCTCCAGTTTCTCCTACAGCAGCAAAATGTATAAGATGACACTGTAAATTGCACATTTTTACTGTGGCCTTCTGAATTGCAAACCTATAGGTTTACAATGTTTATGACATACAATTATAGTTCTTGTATATTTATTTATATGTTTGCTTGTGTCAACTGCTAAAAGTAGTTTTGTCATGAGAAAGAAAAACAACACAGGTCAAGTATTGGGAGTAAACCAAACATCTTAGCTGTAAAATTGTGTTTAAAGGATCAGTAACATCAATTTTTTATTTATTTTTTTTAAATTGTCAGTATAGAACGAAAAAAAACCCCACAAAGACATATTAAACTTTTAAATCGCTTAGTCTTTATTAAGAAATAACTTGCCGAAACCCCGCTTGCGCTCCTCCTCAGTAAAGGCGACACAGCGATGATCCATCATGCGACACTCGATTTCTCCTCCCTGGCTATCTCCTATAAGGAAAGCAGGAAGGAGAAATCGAGCGCTGCACGATGGATCGCCTTTTCTAAAGAGGAGCGCAAGCAGAGTTTCTGTGAGCTATTTCTTAATAAAGACTTGGCAATTAAGTTTAATTTGTCCTTGTGTTTTTTTTGTTTCGTTCTATACAAACGAAAATAAGAAATTGATGTTACTGGTCCTTTTAAGCCTACTTTCCAGAATAAGGTAAATGCAAGCTAAGGTTGGGAAAAATGAATAATGCCATTTTTCAAATAACTGTAAGAGATATTTAGGGAGGAAAAAAGTTTGGTATTTTATTTTGTTTAAAACAGAGAGAGAATTGTAGCTATGCCCTATGTGTCCTGTATTGTTTCTTAATACATGCAAAGCACTTCTTCCTTTCAGCTCTGGGGTCCTGAGTTTGATTCAAGCCAGGGCACTATCTGCAATGAGTCTGTATGTTCTCTCTGTGTCTGCTTGTTTTTCTTCCAGGAACTCTGGTTTTCTCCCATACTCCAAAAGCATCCAGGCAGGTTAACTGGCTACTTTTAAAATTGACTAGTGTTTGAATGTGATCAGGACCTTGTATTTTAAGCTCCACTGTAACGAGCTGCAAAATGTATGGGAAATGTAGAAGTACCACAAGAGATTGATTTGTTGTTCATGTTCACCAGCATATAATATTTCTGTCAGGGAAAAAATGTGTAATGTGTAGCCTAAGAAACCGTTCACTTAAATTTTAGAAATGTTGGTCACTTTTGTGAATTTATTGATGAATGTGGTATTTTTCTCTACCTCTTGAATTTTCTGCTTAAGAAAAGAAAAAGCAGTAGCTCTGTCGTGTTTTTTTTTTTTTTTTGAATTCTTGCCACCTTTGTACCCGATCCTTTAGTCACAAGGAAAGCCGAAAATTAAGTAAGCTTGATCAGAAAGGTCTATATTAATATAAATACACCAGTAAACCCTCAATGCTGCTCTGAGTCCCATGTCAAAAGAAACGCAGCATTTATTTCCTTCTATTGTGTACACATGGACTTCTGTATCAGACTTCCTGTTTTCAGCTTAAACCTACAGGGCTAGGGCTTGAGCATGCTCCATTTGCTCCCTTTCCCCCTCCCTCATCCCCTCCCTGTTGTAATCTGAGCCCAGAGCTATGAGAGAGCTGGGAGATACTCAGGAAATGATGTCACACCAAGCTAATGTGGCAGCTGCTATCGGAGAGAGCTTCTAGGGCTGTTTACTCAGGCATGGTAAAGCATTCTGCAGAATAAATATAGTGTTATATAGCTTGCACTATTGTGGCTAATCTATTGGCAATAAACTGCTTCGGTAGCTTTCATCTCCTTTAAAGCCCATCATTTTAAAATGCCCTTGGATTTATGTCACATGGTGATATGTCAGAGTTGTTTTTTTTCTCAACTGGTATCTTGGCTACAAAGAGCAAATGATTGGTAGAAATCATTTCACATATAAACTGATTATGTTTATGCAAATAGATCTAGATCTGTTCTGTTTTATTCTTGATTCCTTTTTACTGAGGCAACACAGACACAAAATATACATATTATTTGTGACATTTCCTTTATTTAGATATAAAATAAAGACAAGAATAGAATGGAAAAAAAAAATAGTACCTAAAATACCTAATGTTCAAAGCTATCCACAACCAATTTAACATACAGATATATGATCCATTATCCAGCAAGCTCAAAGTTACATGAATGCCCACATTCTATTTAAAACTAAACTTGTGTAAATCAACTTTAGTGGCAAAACAATCTTGTTGAGTTAATTTAAGGTTTATGTTTTGTTTAGAAGAATTAATGCATAATTATCCAAATTATGGAAAGATCCCTAATCAAGGAAAAAAACCCCTCCGAAATGCCTAAATATAGGAGGAAAAATAAAATATCATCATTGACAGTAAACTATGTTTAAACTGAGGAGACAATATTGCTAAACAATTCTGCTTTTAAAAATGTTACCTGAATGTTCTATTATCATTTCAGTAAGTCATTAGCTGAAGTTACGTAGACCTGTGCCTTTATATATTTAATGCTATATGTTAGTTTTCTTTGATTGCTTTGTGCTCAGGAGTTGAATGAGGACCATAGCACGCCTAAAAAAGAGAAACAAGAACGCATATCAAAACATAAAGAGAACCTCCAACACACTCAAGCTGAAGAAGAAGCTCAGCTCCTTAGCCAACAGAGACTGTACTACGAGAAAAACTGCCGACTCTTTAAAAGGAAAATAATGATTAAGAGGCATGAGGTTGAGCAGCAGCACATTCGTGAGGTAGTCCACGGGTTTTTCAAATTTCCTATAATTGCCCTCATTTCTTGCTCTAACTTTGAGTTTATTATAGTTTAGTTACATGATTATTTCATAACTGCATACTTGTTGGCTATGTTCTACTGTTGTCGTGTAATCATTCCATTGTATTTTAGGAGCTTAATAAGAAGCGAACTCAAAAGGAAATGGAGCATGCAATGCTCATCCGCCAGGATGAGTCTACACGGGAGTTAGAGTACCGACAGCTGCAAATGCTTCAGAAGCTTCGGATGGACCTCATAAGACTGCAGCACCAGACTGAACTGGAGAATCAGTTGGAATATAACAAGCGTAGGGAAAGAGAGTTGCACCGGAAACATGTGATGGAACTTCGGCAGCAGCCCAAGAACCTAAAGGTATTCATAGTTGCTTAAAGTGAAACAGAGTGGGTTCTGTTTGGACCCCACAATGCTATGTCTTTCTGTATTTAATGAATCTGCTATTTTTACTTAAATTATTGTTTGCATTTATTCTGATACATCCTTTATCAGAATACTAAGGGTGAGTATACTATATGTATAAAGGGACAGTCACTGTAAAATGAACCTGGTTGCATTATATCTTGGGCAATGTGTCTCTTGACCAGTGAATTAGTTCTACAGGCAGATCATTCACAGCTGTAACTTTTTATAGATGGGGAACCCTAAAAACAATACAAGAATACCATTAAAGGGGCCTGATTGGTGGTAGGGGTGGCAGTGGATTATACACTAACTCTACTCAAATACAAAAGTGGATCTTTAGAAGCATTCTAATTATAGTTACTATTTGTCAGAAAAAACTACTGGTTCGGGTAGGTTTTAAATGTTTTTGGAAGAAATCTTGTAAAATTCACCTCAAAGAACAAATTACTTGCTTTCGTTTTATCATTGAATCACTCTTGAATGCAGAGTGTTGCAGACATGGAAGTACCTTTGTTTAACATAGCAATAAGACCAATATTGTTTCTTTGACAATTTGAAATAACCCTTTAAAGAAGGTATCCAGGGAGGAACCTTTTGTTTAGAACAATAAACACTGTACATCTTATTTAATGGAACAGTTACACTAAAAATTAAAGCATATTAAATGCTTTAAAGGGCAATATATTGTGTTTTTACCCTGCATAGGTGTATAATTGTGTTTGCATCAGAAACATTACTATAGTTTAATTAAACTGCTGTGTAGCCATGGGAGCAGCAATTCAAGCTGTATAGAGCAACAAGGCTAATGTTTACATATTGGATAGCAGATAAGCTCTGTAGAATATAATGGTTATACTTTTTACACTTTTTTTCTTTTTACATAACCCTATGTCAAATACCACTTATGGCTCATTACAGGGCAATAAAATAACAAACCCATATAAAATGGGACATTTGTTGACCAGAGTTTATGTATTTGTTGGTGCTAGATGATTATATGCAAACTTTAAATGCAAGTAAAATATTTTCAGTGTTACGAGTCATTTAATTGTGTGCACACACAACTGTTGACATTTACAAGATTTGTTGTGTGAAAGCTGCAGTAGACTACCTTTATGATGTGAATTGTAGGTAAAAATGGCTATAATATTGAAAGGTTTTCCCATAAAATAAATAGAATATTTATTCTATCTGATACCACCTATCTTCTTAAATCCATCACTCATAGGTTATGGAGATGCAGATTAAGAAACAGTTTCAGGACACTTGCAAGGTGCAAACAAAGCAGTACAAGGCCCTCAAGAATCACCAGCTGGAGGTATCCCCAAAGTGTGAGCACAAGACAATATTGAAGTCCCTGAAAGATGAGCAGACACGCAAATTGGCCATTCTGGCTGAACAATATGAGCAAAGCATCAACGAAATGATGGCCTCACAAGCGGTAAGCTTAATACAATATAGCTTGAGATTTGTTGTTTTTAAAAAATATTTTATATTGGTGCATACTTTACTTAAAATTCACTGACAGTACATGGTTTGTTTCATATTCGCATCACATGGGGCAGATTTATTAAGGTTTGAATTGTAAATTTGAATTTTCGGTCAAAATGCACAAATTCAAGTTGGGAATAATCCAAACTCGAATATGAGATTTATCATACCTGGACCCTGGGAACAACTCAAATTCGACTGTTCGCCACCAAGTTCATGTAGAAGTCAATGGCAGAGGTCCAGTGACCCATTTGAATATGTTAATAGCCTCCCTGACATTCAAGTTTTTGTTTTTTCTGAGAAAAAAATCTGTTTGATTTTAGTCAAATTCGATACGATTTTTCGGGTCGGTCTCCATACTCTGCCAGTCCTACTCTGCCTGTGTGTGCCCTGCTCTGCCTATGAAACATAAGCCTGGTATTTGTTCTGGGGGTTTGTTAGCATTTGAAAATTGGTGCTGGGGATGCTGTGTTATCCACAGGGGATGAGGAGGTATATGTATTTAAGAGTATGTCTTAATATGACTTAACTTTTTTCCAGTTTTTCCAAACTACTGGCTTTGGTCGGCATTTAAATAATGCTTTTTGTGTTTTCAGTGATGTTATGAAAAATTACTTATTAGAAAGTCTTTTACAGAACATTTATCAGCAATGTGTTATGTACTTAATGTATGTTGGGAGACAAGTTCTCCAAGATTAAATAATTTGGATAAGAAAATAGGTTTACAAGTGCACTTCATATTTTTCAATAATCTTAAAATATCTTTTCTGTGAAACAGTAATGCTATGTGGTCTTCATGTTGCATACACCTAAAACTAGCTATACAAGCTCTGGTTTTATAATCTAGTTTTTCTTTCTCTCCCTTCTTACTTGGCAGCTTTGAAGCAACATGTTTGTGGCAACCCCTCCAACTGCTTTTTTCTATTCGGGTTCAGACACACAGAGCTTACTAGTAACAGCAACTTGTTACAAAATAGTCAATAAGACTACATGTGTTATAACAGAGGCAATTCTCATTATTGTCTATGGCATGGTATAATGTAGCCACAAAAAGTAGCTGCTATTAATTATATTATATTTTTTTTCATTTTGAAAATGTTGAATTCAGTCTCCAATTTAAGGGAGTTTTAAAAAAAAACATACATGAATTCAAAAATCGACCCTTTATAAATGGGTCTCCCTTTGTTTTGGAAAAGCCAATTATCACTATTGTCTATTTTGTAGCCATGACAAGTATTTGCTACTAATACCTCTGTGTATCTTCATCCTTAGGATGTTTAGAAAGTATTCTATTTGAAAACATCATATGGTATTAAGCTTCTCCTGGCACATTTAGTAAAAGAAGATTCTGACTATAAGCAAGCCGCAACCATTAGTTCATGTAGTGGATTGCAGCCCAACATTTAGTGTGGAAAGAGTTATTTTGGAAAGAACAGTGGTTTATACTATATTACTCAAGTAAACAGACTCCTGTCTATCCCACATATTTTATTAATAATATTAATAAGCAGTTTCTACTTTAGTTCCCCTGCTCTTGGGTATTGGTATTTATTGCTCATGGTGATGTTAGGCCTCTGCATAGCTTAGCTGCTCTTCCGCAAAAACAAACAAACAACAAAGCTTGTGTTATATAACATAGTTATTTATATATTTATATATATATATATATATATATATATATATATATATTTATTTTAAATACACAGTGATCAGATATTTTTGACCTGCTGTACCCCCTGGCACAAGTTGCATGTTAAAAAGCTGTTACTAGTCACTAGCCATGTTTCTGTTATCTATGCCAGGCAGAAAAGAAGTCTGGACTTAAATGATAGTTAATATTACGTTTAAGTAAGGGATGCAGTGATGAAAACAGTGGCTACCTTTACATAAAATGTGAAAGTAACAGCATTGGAAACACAGCTTTTGTTAAAAGTTATTTAAACCTTCCAAGGGGGGTTTGTTTCCTAGTATTTGTGTGTTTTTAATTTTATGGCAGGGATTTAAAATTTACATCCAGAATGAGTGCCAATGTCCCACACATGCAAGGCAGCAAGAATAAATGCAATTTATGGTTGATAAATATTTACTATATTGCTTCCTGGCTTAGTAATGAGGATCCATATGTGATGGGAAAATCTAACAATCTAAGAGTTCCTTCTGTTGTGAATGGCACAATGTGCCTTATGTTTTTTTAGGGTGATTTAATCCTGCTTATTGTATACATCTTTAAATTGTTACACAAACTCTGATGAACTATACTGTACTCCTGCTTTATTTAATAATCAAACGGCGCATATTGGTGTTTTTGGTACTTTGAGTGCCTTAGCCCCTAAACATGGTGCAAAAGTCGCCATAGACTTCTATTACCTGAAAAATGCATGTGCCAGTGCTCGTCAGGTATGAGTTGCATGGATGCATTTTCAGCAAATACTGGGACAATTTTGGAGGGTGATTTTGCCTTTTTGACCTACAGGGAGTGTCCACTCAGAAAATATATTTTTGTCTAATACATTCATTACAAATTTTCTGTGTTTTTTAAGTTATTTGGATATGTCTTGCTATTGAATGCAGTGTTAGTCTGTTCCTTTCAATTCTCTCAGACTGTTGAAACAATGTAAGAGAAGCATCTGATCAACAGACCTGTCTGTAACAGGCAAACCCTGCTTTCAATAGCAAATGTTTTTACAAATGGCTTTAAAAGCACTGAGATTGTTTTATAAATGTATATTGGAAAGTTGCTTCGAATTATGTTCTCTGTTAGGCAATTTTTTATTTTGGGGTTGACTTGCCCTTTAAGCACCAAAAACCGAACTTTTGAATTTTAGGGTCAAAATAGGTATGTTAAAGGAATTGTTCAGTGTAAAACTAAAAACTGGGTAAATAGATAGGCTGTGCAAAATAAAAAATGTTACTAATATAGTTAGTTAGGTAAAAATGTAATGTATAAAGGCTGGAGTGACTGGATGTCTCGCATAATGGCCAGAACACTACTTCCTACTTTTCAGCTCTCTTGGTTTCCACTGACCGTAACCAATCAGTGATTTGAGGGGGGGGGGCACATGGGTCATATCTGTTGCTTTTGAATCTGAGCTGAATGCTGAGGATCAATTGCAAAATCACTGAACAGAAATGTACCATGTGGCCCCTTTCAAGTCACTAACTAACTCAGAGTTATAGAACTTAAAAGCAGGAAGTAGTGTTCTGGCTATTATGTTAGACATCCAGTCACTCCAGCCTTTATACATTCCATTTTTGGCTAACTAACTATATTAGAAACATTTTATATTTTTGCACAGCCTATCTATTTACCCAGTTTTTATTTTCACACGGAACTGTTCCTTTAAACTGATGCTTTTATATTAATAAACCATTTTAATTCATAGAATCTGAACCTTTAATATAAAAATTTATATTTTCAAACCCTGTGTAAGAACTAAACCTTAGGTATTATTATAAAAGGGTGAGAATATGATTACCAAAGCCAAGTTGAAATGTTTGAATTTGAGTCAAGTTTTTTCTTGTCCCTATACAGACACTCAAACATGCTGCAGTAATGGAATAGGAGAACCATTTTATTAACCAACCCTAAAAAACATAAACATTTTCAGAGAATTATGGTAACTGGCAAATCGCTATGTTTGTATGGGTCAAAATCATGGGCAACCCATTTGATATCTGGTTGGACCTAGGTCCAATATTCAACTGTATAGGTAATCCCATTGGACAAGGGCTGCACAATGAGGCAGTGGCAAAACTCTGTATCAGGAGACCATTGGGAATGAAAATGGAACTTGCTACCCGAAGGCAATGCACTAGCCTCTGAGTTGCTCGTTTGTATGCCAACCAATGAATACTGTAGGCTCAATAGGTCTACCCATTCAGTTGGCTAAATTGTCAAATATAATAGGAAGAAAACCATAAAACACAGTAAATCCAAGCTAGTCTGTGGTTTCCAAACTCTGGGGCTGGCTTTGGGGCTTGACCTGAAGGCTCTGTTTGGTGATATTTGGGGACAATGTCTATTTCAAAGGTCAAAAACTGTGGGAAATGTTTTAGTAAATGTAATTACAATTGAAATCTGTATTTGTTTCTTTTTGCGGTCTCTGGTTATGAAAAGTCAGGTCTTTTTCAGGTTTGTAAATCTGTAATGAAGAGAATATAGCCAAACAGTCACTGCTCTCAATAACAATTACAATTAGTATTGTATGAATGAATGTAGTTGCTTAGGATTATACTTTCTTTCACCATACAAAAGCTGTTTTTCAGTAGACACACTAAACAAACTTATATAGGTTCAACATAAGAATGGAATGAAGGTAAGTTTATGTTAAGATGAAGGGGCCACTACCTTTCCTTTTACGTCGTTTTATCAAATCAACAATTAAGAGCTCAATGGGTAACTTATCATATTTGATAACTGCATCCGTTTGCAGCTAAGGAAGCTGGTCATACACAGTGGTCTTGGTCTGATATCTATTGGAAAGTTTGAAATAGTCTGTTGGGTGAGGACCACATTAGATGAAGTCCTATTCTTACAGATCTGCATGTAGCCTCCATGTGTCGTTTCCATTGGCTTGGAGGCTAAATAATTGGTCAGCCCAATTTCATCTGCCAAATGGGAGGATCTTTCCATCTATGGCCAACTTTAGTCTTGCCTTAGCTGCTTTTTTATTTGTCTGGGTGGCCACTGTGTCTTATCTGTCTGCAACATTTTACTGTGTAGTGTAATCAATCCTTATATACAATTTATATCACAATGTATATATTTTATGTGGTTTCATAGAATCCCCAAGAATCATTGTGACAAAATTTAAAGCACAAGTATTGTTATCTACTATATTTTTTCATGTGACCACAAACTTTGGAAAATATGGAACAAATCCCAGATATATGTCCCATTTCCTCTCTTGTGTAGATACAAATAATCGAAATCCGTTATTTAAACTAAAACAGAATATTTCTAATCAGAAAGCTCCTATTGCTCATAGTTTGCCTAAATTATTTGATTTTCTTTCTCTACTGTCCATCTTTTCAATATATTGGTTTCTTCTGGCTGTCAACGGTGACCCTCACCTTGTTTTGCGTGCAACTCTTATGCCCCGCCTGGGACTACAGCTGCGGTTGGATGAAGCTCAAGAAGCAGAATGCCAAGCTCTTCGGCAACAGCTTCAACAGGAGATGGAGTTGTTGAACGCTTACCAGAGCAAGATCAAGATGCAGACGGAGGCACAGCATGAGCGTGAACTGCAGAAGCTGGAACAGAGGGTGTCCCTCCGCAGAGCGCATTTGGAACAGAAGGTATTTTTCCTTGCTTTCTGCTTATAGGGATGTCCAATGAGATATGTAAACTATACAAATATATGCATTGACTGATTTATGCATTTTCTCGATTTTTCTCGTCAAACTTTCTTATAAAGGCCTAATTGACATTACAAAGAAAACCAAAAATATCTGGCAGTTGTGTATGTATGTATGTGTGTGTGTGTGTATATATATATATATAGAGAGAGAGAGATATTTATATTTTTCAGGGTAAACTGATATTATTTGTTTTATGCTACAAATTAAGATTTTGTGTTCGCTCAGCACATGCCTCCAATAAACACAAACAACACTTTACTACAAGTTGCATATATCGTTGCTTTATAGAATATGTAAACTTTACTTAGATATACACTGTTTAACAAAATAAGACTGAATAGAATGTTTTAAGGGGGCTAGTCATAATAAAAAGCCATTAAAATGTAGTGGGCAGTATTTTAATTTAAATTTTTTTAATACCGTATATACTCGAGTATAAGCCGAGTTTTTCAGCCCCCAAAATATGCTGAAAAACTCTACCTCGGCTTATACTCGGGTCAAGCGCAAAAACAGTCGCCGGCACCTAAGAATATCCGCCGGTGCTTAGAATAGTAGCCGGTGCCTAAGAATAGTCATCCAAAAACGAGATTGAAACTTACCAGAAGCTGCTGCATTTCTCACCCTTGGCTTATACTCGAGTCAATAAGCTTTCCCAGTTTTTGGAGGTAAAATTAGGTACCTCGGCTTATACTCGGGACGGCTTATACTCGAGTATATACGGTATATGTATTTTTTACAACTGCCTCAACCTAACGTGCTGTCAGTCAGTGGCAGAATGCTCTCACAAGGTTACCAAGTTATACAGGTACCTTTTTAAGAAGTAGAATTTAATACTCCTACTCTAATACTAATGTGACCCAGTTTTTCTGAAATATTGCAATATAATTTAACTACCAAATGGCAGCCCTTTATGTAACAATTTTGTTTTTAATAAAGGGTTCATAAAGTTAGTAAATGCTTGCCAAACTGTGGACTGTTTCTTTCCTTTCAAATGTTATGGAAATCTAACACCACAACATCTTAACCATTAAGGGGCATGTTTACTAACATTGGAGATAAATATCTGGAGAGATTTCTGGAGATGTTGCCCATAGCAACCAATCAGATCTTTGCTTTTGTTTTCTAACTTGGCTGTGGCTGTTTAAATCTAATTGCTGATTGGTTGCCATGGGCAACATCTCCAAAAATCTCTCCAGATATTTATCTCCAATGTTAGTAAACATGCCCTTAAGTATTGTATTTTATTAACACAGTATGTTATTGGTTTTGTAGCTTTTTTTGGGGACAGAACATTCTATATCAGACCAAATCTTTTTTGTTTTAACGTCTATATGTGCTGTGACTCAAGGGGGTTATAGAACGTGAAGAGCACTAAGGAATCTGTTGTGAAACCGGCATGTAGAATTGTAAAGTGTGTGTAGGTGTTGCCTTCTCTGTGTTTAGATTAGGAAGGAGGTATATGACATGTGAGGGTATAATATGAAAGCAAATACACCTAAAGCCATAAAAAACGGTTTCTTTTTTTACCAACTGAAGTATTTCCATAGTATTAAAGGGCCCTTGGAGGTGGTGCTGACCATTTAAGCGCAGAGAAAGTACAAAAAAAACCCTGGAATTTGTTGGGTTTTCTTTCTCATTGCACCTGTTTAAAAATCTTGCACTAATGGCATGATGAGTGTTGGGCCTGCACTTAAACGAAAACTATACCCCCCAAACAATGTAGGTCTCTATTAAAAGATACTGAGTAAAACAGCTCATGTGTAAAACCCTGCTTCATGTAAATTAACTATTATCATAATATACTTTTTTAGTAGTATGTGCCATTGGGTAATCATAAAAAGAAAATTGCCATTTTAAAAAATAAGGGCCACCCCCTGAGATCGTAGGATTCACTGTGCACACATACAAACCACATGTAAGGTCACATGAGCCAATTAACAGACAGAGTTCTGCCTTTTGCTTCCTCACTTCTTCCTGTTACAGTTAGTGTTGTAGTATTTCTGGTCAGGTGATCTCTGAGGCAGCACAGATAGAGTCACGAAATGGTGGTTCAAGGCAAGAGATGTAAAAGGGCAATATTTATGTAAATATATATTCCAGTTTGGTAAGATTCTTTAATATGTCATTCAATTTGATATAAACTATCTGTTGCTTAAGTATTCATTTTGAGGGTATAGTTTTCCTTTAAAGGAACAAAAACACCAAAAAAATGTGTTATAAAGTAATGAAAAAATAATGTAGTTTTGCCCTGCACTGGTAAAACTGATCTGTTTGCTTCAGAAACACTACTATAGTTCATCTAAACAAGCTGCTGTGTAGCAATGGCCGGAAAAGGAAAAAAGGCTATATGGCACAGGATAAATAATGGATAACCGATAACATTGTGTTCTGCAGAGCTTATCTGCTGTGTAACTTGAGCCTTTTCTCCTTTGAATAGCTGCTACATGGCTACACAGCAGCTTATTTATTTAAACAATATTAGTGTTTCTGAAGCAAACACAGCAGTTTTACTAGTGCAGGGCAATAATGCATTATATTTTTATTATTTTAAAACAATTTCCTTTTGATGTTACTGGTCCTTTAAATTGCCTCCACATGCAGAATATTCAGTTCAGATTGTTGTGGGTGTATGTGCAGTGTTTGTGCCTTTCACAGGTACAAAAGTATGTGTGGTTGCTACAGATAGATTCATGCACCCCCTAGCACTGTGTCTGCTGTTTGTAAACTAGATACCTTGTAGTTTATCCTTTCTCATACAAACAGGAAGAAAAATGTCATTAATTCTTATTAGTTTGCCCTTTAATATATTTAACTTTATAAAGTATTACTAGGATATGCAGCACTGTACAATTTTAAAACATAGAAAAGTACACACAGGGAGAAACAGTGATGTGGTGAGTTGTAGCCTGTTCTTGCTGTTGGGTATGGGAAAATTTGCCATAAATAATTTGTCATAGAATATTAGCTCTTTGTACAGTATCAGTGATTTTTTTAGTCACTAAGGATTATTTTACAGTCGGGGAAGATGATAATTTGTAAGTGCCTAACGTGAGGGGCCCGTCCATTTGTCATTCATCCAAGATCATATACACATATAAACCCACATCGATCAACTGCCATTGTCATTGTTGGGGGAGACGTGATGTGTCTTTTTAAAGCCCTTCAGAGCTATATTAAACAATGTTGAGTTTGACACTAGAACAAATAACACAAACTTGATGACACCGCCAGCTCCCCTAATTATATATTTCCTGTGTGTAAAATGCTTAACATTTCCCTTTCAGATAGAAGAGGAGTTGGCAGCTCTTCAGAAGGAACGCAGTGAAAGGATCAAGCATCTTTTTGAACGCGAAGAAAGAGAAATTGAAACCTTTGACATGGAAAGTTTAAGAATGGGCTTTGGAAATCTGGTGACGTTAGAATATCCCAAGGAGGACTATAGATGAGAGAGGACAGTTTTTGCCATTCAAATAAATAACAATAATAATATTAACAATGACAGCAAGGAGAACCTGCAAACGTACATTCCCCATTTTAACGGGCGTGCTCTCTCTCTCTTCTCTCCCTCCCACTCTCTCTGTCTCTATCTATCTCTCTGACGTCCGTCGGACACTAGTGCCTGTAATTCTTTTTACTCACCAGGGTGCCTCTGGGCAAATCTCAGCACGGAGCGAGCTCCCTGGCATACCTCTCAAGTGTCCCTGATTGTCACTCAAATTTTCAACCCATCAGAACATTTGGTGCTTGTTATACAAACCGAAGATTCAAAGAACGGAAAGGAGTCTTGAAGTAACAGTTGTGTTTTGTGTGGAAACTCTTCCTTTACTCATACCCCTTTTGCGGAAAGAGATAACTTGATTATACAAAGTTTTGTCCATGATGTTCCTTGGGGAAGATGTTGAGAGGTACGTTGTTTTGATATCTCAATGTGAGGATTGCACCTCGGCAGAAAGATTGCAGTGGTTATGAGGCGAAACGCGTGTCCTTGATGTCTGGCTACTTTGAGGGTTGAAGGCATAGTATTAACAGGTTGACCGTATGGCAAAGAATATTGACAACAATATATACAGTATATTTATTGTTTTTTTTTTTTTTAAGATGTCTGTCCGCGGTTTTACTTGGTTTGATATGCCATGATGCACAAATCATCAAAATCTGTGCGATTAACCCCTTCACCCCTGAGCTAGTTTGTGGCTGTGTTCTATATAATCGGGCAATGGTGTGTTCCTTTAATCTGTGTGGGATCACTGGTGACACTCCTAGGAGTTTGACTGTAATGAATGAACAATCTCAGCTCCTTTACTGCTAGTGCAGCCAGTAATACAGTCAGCAAGCTTCAAAAGTGCTCGAAGCTTGAAAAATGAAAGCAACTCAGGGATGAAGTGATTAATTTATCAACGCTCAGTAATACATTTTGAGAGACTAGAGAGAAATGTGGAGATGAATTTAAAAGCCAACAAAATGTGAAATATCTGTTGGTATCAACAAACATTTTATTCTACTATTCTGTTAAAAGTACAAGCAAAAAAATAAATAAATATATATATATATATATATATATATATATATATATATATATATATATATATATACATACACACACATATACAATTTAATACATAAAAGAGAGAGAGAGGCATAAAACTGCAGCCTTAAGATAACTGCTGCTTCGATACACATTGTTGTTTTTTTGGTATTTGTTCGTCAGGAATTAAAAAAAAAAAAGAGATTTTATTAAACTATTGAGGTTTGATACATTTTACAGAAACCAATCATGTTGTATATATATATAGACATATTGTTGGGTGAGGGAGAATCGGAATTCGGGGGGAGGGGGGTTGTTGGGCAGATGGGGAGGGTAGAATGTCTTGTGATATATTTTTTGTTGCTTTTTTTTTTTTTTTTTTTTTTTTCATTTTTTTATATTTTGTTCCTTTTGAAGAATTATGCTGGCAGGAGCAGAAATTGTGTTTTGAATATTTAATTGCACCTTTAAGAGAAAAGAAACTATCTACTGTACTTTCTACTCCAGTCCTGGTTTTCTTAATTTATGATATACTGCAATGTAATGTTTTGTGATCTGGCATATGTTCTAACATACATTATGATTTTTAATGCCCCAAATTGTTTACAAGGATTGGCATATGAATGTGCCAGGCGTTTGTTGTTTTGGGAGTTTGTATTACCTATATGAATTAACAAAATGTTCCACTTTTAATAATTTCAGTACTTTTACTTTATGGATGAAAATATATTTGTGCTCCATATAAATGTGTCTCAAACAAATTCTCAAGGAAAAGCCTAGCAGAGCAACATTTTCAAGCTATAAGAGGTGAGCAATATCAAGTTCAGTCAGAAATGGAGAATTCTTGATAAGCCTGTGTTTGAATGTTCAAATGGGGCCATTTATAGGTTGCCTATACCTTTAAACTGTGATGCGTACTTCAGTGGGTCACGCTTATTTTTCACTAGTCTCCTTCTTAGGAACAGTGGTTCAGACAGGCTGACTACCAACATGTCCCTTGTCCTTAAATACCAATGACTTAAAGGCAGCAATTAGAACTGGAGTATAAGATGAATCATTGAATTATTACATATACATGGAGTTTTGAGATTCTATCCAGTTGAACTCCTTCAAATAAGCAAACATCAAATATGAAAAACATTTTTTTCCTGTCTGAGATATATATATACACACACACACACACACACACGCAGATTTATCAAAATACAAGATTAGAACTCAACACTGAGAAACTCACTCACTTTCTACTCATTCCTATGGGATTTCTAAAAGCATATTTATCAAATGGTGAACTCCACTGATAAATATGATTCTAAAAATCTCATAGGAATGAATAGAAAGCGAGTGTAGTGAGTTCTAATCTGACATTTTGATAAATCTGCCCCTATATGTCAGAGGAACAAACAGTCTCTTGGGCAGAAAACATATGCATGCATACAAAATGTTACATGGGAAGAGAAGTAACCATTGGGCAAATCCTATCGATAAAATCGTTTATGTTGCTCAATCAACAGTGGAATTCCTTGATCTTCTCAAGTTCTCATTAGCTGAAAACCAAGACCACAGTTCACTGCAATACATACTACTTTGAGGATTAGCACAATGTTAATGAATAAACCTGTAATTTGACACTGATTCATGTGTCGACGTCATCTGAAATATTTGAAAGTTGTTTGAAATGTTCCTTTGTGCAACTGTCAATTTTTTTTTTCTTCTCTGTGTTTGTGCATGATTATCACAGTTCTAGGCTTTGTCCTATCCTATATTGCTTGTGTAATGCTGATCTGACGGGATGGAACCAAAAATATGTAAAACCAGGACTGGGGATTTCTCTTATGGTGATGGAGTTAAGAATGTGGGCAGTGTGTAGTTTCATGCAGAATACCTGCACTTTCCTTCACTGTGCTCATTTGGGCCCCACTCTCTTTTTGGAACAAATTGTGAGCTGAAAGCTGGTTGCAGGCTTATCGTGTATATCCAAGCAGCTAAACGTGTTCACGGCTTTAAGTGAATCTTGGTACTGTAACTTTTTCACTGCTATTGGGACATATGACAAAAAAAAAGCAGTGCTTTTACTCTATAGCAACGAAACAGTAAAACAATGGCGTCTAAACATTTTCTGCATTTAAGGTGCTAACAGTGTTGGGGGCTGGGGATATTGTTTTGTTTTTCTTTTTCCATCATTTTCCTTCCTCGTTTTCTTTCCTCTTCTTTATCTTCTTTAGAGGTGGAAAAAAAAGCCGCATATTGATGGCTATAGCTTAAAACAAATTGTGCACTTCTCCTATTACACACTGTAACACACAATCCACGTGGCAGTGTGCGGTGCCTAGCACTGAAATAGGCTTTGTTCTAAACAACTGTCTCTGGCAGTCAAGCAACTTTCTAAAAAGAGAATATTACCTTCTTACAAATCCATGGTTAGAGGCAGCAGTTAGCACTTATGTCTAGTCTCCGGATAGAGAGGTTGCTCATCTACCCCTCAGCCATCCTCTCGCTTTTCCCCAGGCCAGAACAGTCAGGAGTAAATGTGTGCACTCATTTGCATATTCTTTCACACCTGTTCCAATCCCTCTGAATGTGTATAACACACACACACACACACACACACACACACACACACCTTATTTTCCTGTCTTTGCACATTCACCAGTGGCATGAAAGTACTGGCAATGAATGACCGTGATCCAAATCACAACTCCACAAAAGATGAATGTAAGAAATACACAATGAGTTGTTGTGCCTGCCCTACTGCTTGTAAAGACAACATTTAAAGCTTAAAGGTGAACTATCACAAAAATGAAAATGTAATATTAGCATCAGCATACTGAAATAAGGAGCTTTCTAAATCAATCAATTAAAAATTCTGCATTGTTTCTGAAATAATCACGTTTATCTTCACTATTCCTCTCAGAATCGGTTTCTCCTCATTCTGTCTACATTAAGGAGTTGGGTGTTAGATATTCATTGACAGTTAGATCCAATATATCTTATAGAGGGCTCATTTTCTAGCAGATGAATTAGAGCTCATTCAAATAACTGATTCCAGTACAAACAAATTCTAACAAAATAACCGCCTTTTGCACAAATTCTGCATGTAGAGAGACATGATGGCTGGGGATTTTAAATGAATGGTCCAATATATCTTATAGGGGGTCCTTTTGCCTAGAAGATGTGTGTTTGCATAGAAGAGCTCACTCTATTAAAATCAACATAAATCCTGTCTCTCTCTACATACAGAATGTGTGCAAAAGGCAGTTTTTTTTTATTAGATTTTGTTTGTACTGGAATCAGTTATTTGAGTGAGCTCTAATACATCTTCTAGGAAAGGAGCCCGACTATAAGATATATTGGATCGTTCATCTGACACCCAACTGTTGCATGAAGACAGAATGAAGAGAAACAGATGCTGAGAGAGGAATCGTGAAGATAAACTTGATTATTTCAGAAACAATGCAGACTTTTTAAAAGATTGTATATAATTGATTGTATATATTTGATTTCAGTATGAGGAAGCTTATATTATATTTTCACAATAGTTTCCCTTTAATGGATCATTTTCTAACACTGGACACGTGCAGTGTATTTTCTAGTGACCTGCCACCCAATAGGCGTGTGCTCTTTCATATACTAAATACTATGCATTGTCTTGTGTTGACAATTGAAATAGCCTTCATCCGTGGGGTGAAAGATCTATCACTGCTCAGTGACTGAGCTCCATATACTGCCTATAACTACAACCAAAGGAGCTCTCACTGCTTGTGCTTGCACTTAATCCATATTTACACTGATTGATTCTGGCTGAGGTGTATACAATTTGTACTGCTGCTGTTCTCTGTGATCTTTTTTTTTTTCTGTGAATTAAGAAACGTAACTAGACTGTTTGTTGGAAGATAACGGACTGATCCCATGTTGCTAATGTATTATGTTTTCTCTTTACATGCCTCTGGAGCAGTGCTTAAAGTCGCTTACAGGGGTGTGATGGTGCTTATTGCCAATACAGTTTGCAGCCTGAAATAACTTTTGAAAGATGTACGTTAATCTTTATGCTGTGCTTATAAAGCCTGAACAAGGAAAACCTTACAGGAGTTTAAGGATTAACGTACGAGGGTAACCACGAAATTGTACAGAGAGTGGACTCTGAATAAGCACAGCCCATTCAAAACAATGCTCTGCTCCACTGGTTTTGCTGCTGTAACTAAAGCAGAGGGTGTGTGCACACAGCATCCCAGGGCCACTGTCCCACTAGCACAAAACCCACACGGGGACTGTGGCCAAAATCATGTATTTTCTGTATAGAATGAATAAAAGGAGAGATTTTACATATTTTCTTATTGTATTTTAACAGCTATTTCTCAAATCAGAAATTTTACCCTTATTTCACTTTTATTAATTTATATTTTTCTTTTTCCTTCTGTTTTTATTTTTTTTTTCTTTTCTTCCTTTGGTGGGGGAAGGGGGGTGACCTTTTCCAGATCAGTATTTCGAGACAAATAAAGAAACCACAATCAGCCCAGTCTTTTTTAATCTATTTTTCCCTCTACCCTTTCCCTTCCCTGTCTTTTTGGTCTTTTAAATAATACATTATCCACGTTTTCAAGCTGTGTATTTTCTTACAATAAAAAGAAAACGTTTAAAAAAATCAACAAAAGAAAACAAAGGCTTTTAATTCTTTTTGCATGCACTTTAAAAAAAGAAAATAACGTTTCAGGTCCTTGGTAAGGGTGGGGGGGGGTGCAGGTGTGGCTCACTGTCGGAGATATTTTAGTATATTTGTAAATAAAAAAATGTTCATCAGCTGTCTGTCTCTTTCTTTTAAAAAGGAGCTTGTTTATTTGCCAATGATGTATATTAATTCATTGAAATATCTAAATACACCTGAAAACAAAATGTAAATAGCCATGTTCTGCCGCTTGTACAATTTCCCCTAGCATTTAGTTGCTTTTAGGTGCAAAGAGTCATTTTACAGAGGTAAGTAACAGTGGTTTCTTACAGGAAACTCTGCCTTGAAATACTCAACAATTGGGCGATTAACCCAAGCAACTGCCAGTTCTAAGTCTGCTCGACGTGGTCTTAGAAGTGCCCGGTTTGACAGTTTCTATGAAGAGGACTCTGAAGGCTTGTGTAAAGTATCTAGGATAGCCTATAGTAATTACTTTTCTATGGAAAATGTTAGTACAGGTATGGGGATCCGTTATCCAGAAAGATCCAGATTTATGCAAAGGCCGCCTCCCATAGACTCCATTATAATCAAATAATCCACATTTTTAAAAATGATTTCCCTTTTCTCTGTAATAATAAAACAGTATGTTGTATTTGCTTCAAGCTAATGTATAAATATCCCTTAATGGAAGCAAAACAGCCTATTGGGGTTATTTTATGTTAACATGATTTTCCAGTACACATAAGGTATGAAGATCCAAATTATGCAAAGACCCTTATCCTGAAAACCCCAGGTCCCGAGCATTCTGAATAACAGGACCCATACCTGTACTGTGCTAGTAACAGATTTTCAGTACTGTGCTAGAACTAGAGGGTACATTAAATAAATGACTGGTTTTGGGGTTTTAATCTATATTTCAGGCTGTACATAGGGTACGGAGGGAAAAAAAACATTAAAAGGAGTACCATGAATTATTTATACGCAAAAGATACTGTAGCTCGCCAAAAGTTTTGGCTGAACCTAAACCCCAATGTGTATGTGCAAACTAGCTATAATAAGCAAACAAAACAGATCAGCCTCTGTTGTCACGTGATTTTATGGGTTTGGTTTGGACAGGCACATGGATTCTACCAAATCCTGCTCCAAATAGTCGTGGATTGAGCTCAACCCTAGCAGTTACAACTGGATTAAGCCTCGATAATCTATGACAAATGCTTTAATAGAACTATAGCGATATCCCAGAGAAATCCACTTATATTAATGAGCTGATGAAGGTTTATAATTTTCTAAGATAAATGATATAAATTAGTTGCTAAAAGGATTAACAGATGATGAACTAAATAAAATATTCCACCATGACAAAATTATTTTTAAACAATACACTGAATGGCAAATGCACAGATACAGACACTTTATACCTTCTTACATTTCTATATTTTTTTTTTTCCTAGGAGCAAAATTCAAATAAATTATCACTGCAGATGTAACAAAGATTGAGATATGGAAAAGTAGACATATAGAGAGTGCAATGCATGTTAGCTGAAATTAGACTAACTAAAATACAAAGAAGGAAACTAAGAACCATGTCCATAAGTCTGTTATTACAAGGATTACGCAACAGTTATCACAGGTAACATGAAAAAGCCCCAAAGTGTCACCTGCAGACACTATAGTTTAATAACTAGGAATGGTGAGTAAACAAGATTAACAAATTATCTATAATGTGTTACGTGCAACTAATTGTATATGAATTCTATTAGAAAACTAGACAAAAATGTATATCTGTTTTTACTAGTCCATCAGTTGACTGATATTTTAGCGGATTATGAAGTGGAAAAACAAAAAAAAAAATCTTTACAAATTGGAGAATTTTTTTAATCTAGTCTTATCTCAAATGATCCCCCACCAGTGTAGATAAATAGGCAGAAGACCTGGAACTGTGGCCACTAGTGCGTAATACTCTGTCCTCTGATTAAAAACAAGACTTGACTAGTCTAAAATGACTGCAAACTTCAATTTTGAAATTACCAAGGGCCAAGTTAATGGACACAGGTATATTATTATCATTGCCACAAGACCCAACATATGCCACAGTGCTGCACAATAAATAAATACATACATACATACATAGAAAACACAGGTTTACAAGGTGTGGGACAGGTGAGATGAGGAACTGACCATTGCATTTAGCTGCATATAGTGCACACTGAAGCTAGCAAGCATTATTGTAAGCTTTTCTAAATAAATGTGTTTAATAAATGTATTTGCAGTGGTAATGAGAGAGGAGTAGAAATCAATCAGTTACAAGAGCATAAAAAGTAGAGTATTTGGAGATAAAGTCAGAGCAGTTCCAACTGCTCTGAACATAAGGGTCGGTAGTAATTTTATTTTTAAGCTAGAGGAAGCCAGTGCAGAGTGACATGGCCGAGGAGGAATGTCAGGGCCAGCAGAATTTTAGGGGGGCTGCATGCCACCCAGCCACACCCACTTAAGAGGTGACAGTCTCTGGAGAGGGCAAAGCCAGTTAATACAGTACAACAGTCCAGGTATGATATGGTGAGGGACTGAATACGAATTTTGGCGGAAATTGATAGTATTTTGGAAATAATTATTAAATGAAAGTGACATGATTTAGGAAGTGACTGGATATGTGCAGTGAGGTACAGGGTTAAATTAAGAACAACCCTAAGGCACTGGGTCTGGAAAAATGGGGTGATAATGGAGTTAATGATTGTTAGACACTCTTGGGAGGATTTGTGTGATGGAAGAATGCATGTATAATTGGTCTAGATTTTATCAAAAACTGTAAGACATTGTGTAAAGCAATACAGTTTTGGATGTTACCTTTTGTTCTTGCATGGGGCTAATTACCTGGTTATTTGTCCTTTCTGGCAAGAAATGTTCCCAGAATTCGAAGCACTGTCTCCCAAGACAAAGCAAGATCAAATAACCGTTATATAAATGGCTTATAAACATTTACTACACTGCTCCATAGAATCACTAGCCTAACAATGAGCGTTAAGAGATTAGGATTTTACTATCAGTAGCAAATATATGAGTTCTAATAGCAGTACATGCTCCACAATACAAAACAACTTTTATTTTAGGAGGAAGTACAGACTTGTAGGGGCAGATTTATCAAAATGAGAGTTTATAGCTTAATAAACAAAAACTCACCCACGTTTTATTCATTCCTTTTTAAAATTGGATTGATCAATGGGTGAAAGTTAGAACTCACCATTTGATAAATGTGTTTCTAAAAAGGGTTCTTCACCTTCCAGATTTCCATTTTTTCAGATTGTTCACCATAAACAACAACTTTTTTCAATTGCTTTACATCTTTTAGTTTTTACAGTTTTCCCAAAATGTAAGTTTAAAGTCTAGTGTTTCAGTCTGGCAGCTCAGTGATCCAGGAGAAGATTCTGAACTGTTACAATTTGCTACATTTACTCAATACAATTAGTTGATACATTTCTCAGCAGTATCTGTGGAATATGAGCAACTATTGTATCAATGCTAACAGCTGCCTTTAGAAAAACGATTCTGTTCAGCAGGGAGAAATATAACAAATGTATCAACTAAATCGAGTATCGATTTAGAACAGTTAAAGCGTTTGTGACCCCCCTCCCAGAGCTGCTTTAGAAGGGTGAAAAAGTACATTTTGCACTTCAATATTAGAAAAACGTTCACGAATAGAAAGTGATTGGGAGGAGTCTTTATTGCTGGTGAATTATCTGAAACCAAATGAACTGGAAAAAGTTTGAAGGTGAACAACCATGTTAATGAGCAGGAATGCAATGAATAGGGTTTGTGCTAAACAGACTTTGTGCCAATTGTTTTAATCACACAAAATCTGTTTTTTATTATTTCTTAAGCTAGGCTTGCAAATTAAAGTTATTCCATGTTTTGTTCATTCAATGTGGATAATAGTCCTTGCAAGGTGGATATCTGTAAACTACCCTATACCTTTTTTTTTTCCTTGGGGCTGTTTTGCCAGTCATCAGTTATGCAGGGGGATTGGCTGTGCACTGGTAATTTAATTATCTACCTCACAAGTGTCAGACATGGATTAGCTTACAATTCCGAGTTTGCCCTGTTAAGCTTAAGAAATAACCATGAAAAATCAGTTTTTATTGAAACAGGCAGAAAGTCTATTCAGCACAAGCCCTATTTATTACACTCATGGTGAACATGCGGGTGTACTGCCCCTTTAACAGAAGTCTAGAGGCATGCCCTAAATGTTACATCATTTTTTGATTATCCATTTAAACAATCTTCATTGATATTTTCAGGTCTGGCCCTTAATAAGCATAGCCACAAACATGATCGGTAGCCAGTGAAAAGACAAATGAGTAAAATAGTTTGAATAGTATATCATAGTAAGTTAGGTTGAAAAAAGAGACACATGTCCATCAAGTTCAACCTTTTAAGTGTATATATTATAACCTGTCTAGCTGCTAGTTGATCCAGAGGAAGGCAAAAAAACCCATTTGAAGCCTCTCCAATTTACCTCAGAGGGGGGGGGAAAGATTACTTCCTTACTCCAAGATGGCAATAGGACCAGTCCCTGGATCAACTTGTACTATGAGCTATCTTCCATAACCCTGTATTCCTTCACTTGCTAAAAAGCCACAACCCTTTCTTAAAGGAGAACAAAACCCTTGCTAATAAAAAACCCCTACCCTACATAGACCGTGCTCCCCCCAGTCTAGGCTGTACCTTTGGTAAATGCCTCTAACTTTTACTTAACCCTCAGTGATCATTATGCAGGCTGAGAGGGGTTCCCAAACTTTTTCTTATGCCTGTATATTATGTAGGGGTCAAATGAGACACAAGGATCTTTCTATCCTCTCACTCCCAACTGTTGACTCTAAGGCTGGCCATAGACACACAGATCCTATCGTACGAATCAAGGATTCGTACGATTTTCGGATCATGTGTGGAGAGTGCCGACATCTTTCGTCCGGCGGAGATCGGTCGGTCAGGTTTGATTTTGACCAGACCGATCCCGCCGGAGCCCAATGCGCATCGTAATCGGAACGTTCGGCCATACGGCTGAACAATCAGATTACCCCAGTATAGCCATGCTCGTTAATGGCATATCGGGAAAGATATTGCCAAACGAGCGGATCTTTGTGTCTATGGGCACCTTAATCTGCCAGTTTAGTAAAATGATTGAACTGGGCAACATGGTGGGTCATTAAGCTGGTGGGTGCATGTTTGATGTTAGGGAAATCCAGGA
Organism: Xenopus petersii; assembly: GCA_038501925.1. Classification (NCBI taxonomy): domain Eukaryota; kingdom Metazoa; phylum Chordata; class Amphibia; order Anura; family Pipidae; genus Xenopus; species Xenopus petersii. Next base: position 158,094,189 of record CM076673.1, on the reverse strand, counting down.
TTTGGAGGTGACTTGCAAGAGTGGGGGTTAAGCCAGTTAGAAGCAGAACCTATTTCCCAACCCAGTCAGATTTGTGTGCAGGTGTCAATTCTAGGGCCAGTAACACCTTCAACAGAAACTGACCAACATATGCAAGTCTGTTTTTCCTATAAGATTTTTTACCATAGCAGGCTCTATCATATACAGTAGCTCTATCAAATAGCTCTACCACTATCACCACTGCAGATTGTTTTGTTTTTCAACTAAGATCACTTTCTGTTTTTTTCCAATCTCCATGGGAATTTTTCAGGATGATCCATTTTAGCGGTCACATATTTCAAATGGGACTGGGAGCCATACACCCATATACACATCATGGCTACATGTCTCATACCTCTCATTAAGGATAATGTCAATAGTTTCTCTGCTGATGGAAATAAACAAAACTGCCATTCTGTTCAAGCTGTATTGGGCACATATTTCATTAGTATATAACACAAGCTTTGTAGAATACAAAGGTTTTAGGAACGAGGTTAGATGTGACTCGTGGAATTAAAACTTGATCATTGCCTACAAAGTTTATTGAAGGTGTTGGATGAACAGATACATCATATATATATATATATATATATATATATTCTGAAGTTTGGCAATTTAACCATTAGTCAAACTCTAAATTATATCCAACAGAACGTGTATTTTATAATCTGTATGTCTCTTATGGTGACTCCACCCCCTTTTTATTTATTAATACTGGAGACAAACATCACTATGATGAGACTAGCATCACCATGATTATGCCCATAGCAAACAAAAGCAAAGATCTTATTGGTTGCTATGGCCGACATCAACAGTGATATTTGCCTCCAATGGTAAGAAATATGCCCCTTAATGTCAGATGGAAGGAATGGAAGGGAAAAGAGGAAAGGGGATGGCAGGACAATGGAGGGAAACATTAAACAGGCAAATGGAGTGGAGCAAAACTTAAGACAGGGGAAGGGACAGAGAGGAGCAGAATGAATATTGAAGGGAAGAAAAGGTGAAACAGAGGTAGGGGAATAACTATGGGTATCGGAGCTCCCATGTCACCTACACACTTGCCTCATATCTCATCATGGCCCCTTATTGTCAGCCCCCCAGAGATGTATATATGGTTGTGTTAATAGCAGTGTGCTTAAACCCCTTATAATAGCTTTTATTTCCATACACACACATACATCTGCATTTCTTGTTTTTTTTTTTTGCCTCAGAAACAGTATTTTTGATGTCAAGTTTTCTATTGGATTAAGGTCCGGGATTGGACTGGCAACTCCATAACGTCAATCTTGTTGGTCTGGAACCAAGATGTCTTTAGTTTACTGGTGTGTTTGGGGTCGTTGTCTTGTTGAAACACATTTCAACACATTTAATCTTCAGCACAAAGCAACATGACCTCTTCAAGTATTTTGATACTTTGATTTGCTGGTCCATTACAGATGATCTGGCCAGTTTAAGTTACACATCAACTATGTATTGGGATCTGCAAGACCTTGTATGGCAATGTGTGGGGTTTCATTTCTATGAAAGATTTACTGAGCTTTTGAAGCAAACAAAATATTTAGAAGTTGAGTTAATGGTGCATTCTGTTTTATCCCTGTGAACCTTTTACAATTCTTGTTGCTGCCTCTTTAAGGTATTGTATTACAATTACTTGTCTGGATGTAGTACTTCAGGGTCTGACTTAAAGCTTTTAAATTAGGCTAATTGTGTTTCTGTGAGCATAAAATCGACACATAGCTGTACATTCCCTTCTTTCTGAATCTTAGAATAAGGGACAACTCATAAAAGACCAAACTGGATTTCAAATTATTTGAGAGTTACAGGGAATGTAAGGTCAGTGATTTGCAGCTTGAATTCTCCACTGTGTCCTGTGTTCTCAAGTGGCTGCTGATAACTATTGAGTAATGGGAGGAGGTGTTCAGTATAACAGTATAACATTCAGTATATACAAAGTACTGGTGTCCTCTTCTGCCCTAAACACATCACTATACAGCACACATTCCAGTCTCTGTGTATCCTGGATATCTGTCACACTAACTGGTCAGCCTTCACTCTACACAACCTCATGCATGCTGGCCAACCTATTTACCATAAGGCTCAATACTGGAAGCGGATATCCCTGATGATCCTGTTTCTCCTTAATCTGCCAGTTTAGTAAAATGATTGAACTGGGCAACATGGTGGGTCATTGTTTCCGTCGCATCCGACGTGACGCCTGCGATTTTGCGCAGCGCATCGGATCGCGGCTGAATCGGCCATGTAGTCCTGCCCTATAGTATTCATTTTGGGGATATAGTTTTCCTTTAAGGTATGAATCCAAATTACAGAAAGGTCCGTTATCTGGAAAACCCCAGGTCCCGAACATTCTGGATAATAATAATAATAATAAAACCGTAGCTTGTACTTGATCCCAACAAAGGTATAATTAATCCTTATTGGAAACAAAATGAGCCTATTGGGTTTGTTTAATGTTCAATGATATTCTAGTAGACTTAAGGCATGAGATCCAAATTAAGACCCTTTATCCGTAAACCCCCTTTTGGCCTCCTGCAGCTCTGACTTCATTGAAAGCTGTGAAGGGCAGGTGTGTATTTATGAACAGAAAAACACACACACACACCTGTGCTTTGTACCATTCCTACTAAACTTAAAGGGACTTGTGGAAAGAAGTTGCTGCTGTTCGTTTGCTGGCAGTTTTCCACTGGAATACAATCACTGTGTGTGTGTGGCATTAGCCAGGTACAAATGTTGTGTTTGCTTTAGAAAGACATATATAGTTTATATCAAGCTTCTGTGTAGCCATGGGGGCAGCCATTCACCAAAGCTTATCTGATATCTGCTATGTAGCCTGTGCCTTTTCTTTCTTGCTTGAATGGCTACACAGCAACTTGTTTATATAAACCATAGTAGAGTTTCTGAAGCAAACACACCATTTTTACCAGTGCAGGGCATCACAATATTGTTATTCATTTGAAACGCTTACATTTTTTGGAGTTACTGTTCCTTTAATACTCACTGCAGAGTCTGACATATTTCTAAATATAGGGTAAATGACAGTATCTCCTATTCTTCCTATACCAGCTTCTCTTTCTGTTTGCCAAGAAGCAGGAGCCCAAAATGTAAGGCTAAGATTCTAGTCTCTGTGTAAGTGTATCCTAGCACAGAACCCAATGTTTACTGTGGCAATTTCAGCAGATTTAAGAGAGCTAACAAAGACAGGGAACACCAAACCAAGGCACTTTTACAGCAGTTTTATTAAAACAGAATTACAGTAAATTAAACAGAACCAGTTTTGTACACAAAAGTAATAATTCTTTAGTGTCCGCCTTGGAATTTATTCTATTTATTTCATTCAGTTACTTAAATGAATACTTTGGAACATAAAGCATACAATGTCATAACTTCATATTTATTGAAAGGTGCTGCCATCGTTGCTAGACATTGCATTTTGAAAGAAAATACATAATACTGCTACATAGTTCTAAACGCTGAAATTTTAACTGGACAAAATAATATATATTCATAATAACATAGCGACAGGTTTGATGTTCCTGAATGAACAACTGCATTTCATTCCCCACTCACTTATTTGAGGTTGTGGTCTCATCAGTCAGTTGGATTGCAAAGACGATCAATACTTAGGGGCAAATTTACTTAGGGTCAATATCGAGGGTTAATTAACCCTCGATATTCGACTGTCGAAGTTAAATACTTTGAATATCGAAGTCAAAGGACTTAGCGCTATTCGTTAGATTCGAAGGATTTTAATCCATCGATCGAACAATTTTTCTTCAACCTAAAAAAGCTAGCAAAGCCTAGGGGGACCTTCCCCATAGGCTAACATTGACTTCAGTAGCTTTTAGGTGGCGAACTGGGGGGGTGAAAGTTTTTTCTTAAAGAGACAGTACTTCGACTATCGAATGGTTGAACGATTTTTAGTTTGAATCGTTTGAAGTCGAAGTAGCCAAAAAAACATTCGAAATTCAAACTATTTTTCCTCTATTCCTTCACTCAAGCTAAGTAAATGGGCCCCTTATTCTCATGTCAGTTGGAATGCAAAGAAGAGCAATGCTTAAGGTGGACATAGACTACAATAACAATTATGATCTTTCCAAGAAAGATTGTTCATTTCAACACAGGTAGAAACAATAGAATTTTACCTGTATCTGACGATTCAGCACTAACTGGCCAATGTTCGGGTGCCTTCAAAGGCACCAGATCAAAAATTTCCACCCGGGCCGATCAACAAGCCGACCGATATCCAAGTCTTCTGCCGATATCTGTCGGCTCGTCTGCCGCCATACACGCACCGAATATCGTATGAAAATTTGTTTCGTAGGATGATATTGGTGCATGTATGGCCACCTTGAGGGCAAGGCCCGACATGGCGTTTTTATGTTGCGTCTTAAAAAAAAGCTCAGTTGGCCATAAATACGCATAAACTGCACTACCACTGAAACTAATAGAAAACACACTATGACCACTCTCACAAGGTGCTTACAAGCTGAAATCCGCCACGGGACACCAGTATTGGCGTTTTGTAGCAGAAATGCCAATATGTCAAGAAACGACCAAATCAACAGACTCTATGGGATTTGCAAATTGGAAACCACACTTTATGTAAATACGCAGCGTATTTTAAATATGAGGTCCAAATTCTTGTGAGATAAATAACGCATATACGTTTTTACGGCCGGTGACGTAATTACGTTGTGTATTGATGATCATTCCTGCTCCATTTTGCATGTAAATAGTTTTTCTAAATAGCTTTTCCATTTCCAGCCAGCGGAATTATGGGGAACGAGAACAATGAGAAGTGCATGTTGGGAAAAGAAACCTACGTGCTGAAAAACGCATATTGACGGACATGTGTGGTTTCAGTGGCGTATTTACGCCCGACGGAGCTTTTTTATAAACGCCATGTCTGGCCTTGCCCCTGAGTCTGTCAGTTGGATTGCAAAGAATACTTAGTCTCATGTCAGTTGGATTGTAAGCCATCCAGTGTGTAGGGTTGAATATTATTAAGAATGTATGTCGCTATTGTAAGCATGGCACTACAGTAATGAGTAAATATAGCAATGAAATGTGATTATAAGTTTATGGAAGAGTAACTATTTCCTTCGTTTAGCAACATTCCTTCATTCAGTGGGATTGTTTTGAGAACAAGGTATTTTATGAAGACAGTTGTTCATACAGTTTGGGGACGTAATCATCCCACTCTGCCTGGTAGCAATTCCCAGCAACAGGGCTTCCCAGCTTATACTTGTGACGAAATGACTCCACCTTGAACATTCCTCTGTGCTCCCCAGAGCGGTTGCATAAAACTTTCTCCTTACACTTCAGCTCCTCGCTTTGTTCATAAACCAGCCAGACATAGCGATGCAGACCTGTCCAAAAGCACAGAGAAGATACATGAGAAGCTCTAATGAAATTTAGTAGAACCCCGACTTTACATTTGCTCAAAACTGACCCCAGTTTTCACAGTCCCATACAGGCAAGCAATGTTTTTTTTTTTTACGGCTTCTCAGAATTGATACTGTTTTGACACATCCACTGGGAAATGTAAAATCAAGGCTCTACTGTAGATCTGTACTTCGAGCAGTTGTATTTTAGAGGGCAGATTTATTAATGGTCAAATAGTAAATTAGAATACAAATTTTCTTTTGTGTCAAAATTCAGACTTTCAAATTTTAATCCCCCAATTCGAACGTAAATTTGAATGTGAGATTTATCACACCTCGACCAAGGAAACAGTTCTAATTCGAATATTCAGCACCTAAAACCTGCAGAGTTCATTTAAAAAGTCAATGGCAGAGGTCCATTGAACTATTTGAGTATGTTAATTGCCTTCCTGACATTCGAGAGAAAACTCAATTCGAATTTGAATTTTCAGTTGGGACTATTATTGTTAGTATTTTTAGAGTGTTAACATATTGCGCAGCACTGTAAAATAAATGTGCTTATACAAAGAAATCCCATGAATTACAGGCATATAACATACAGAGTTACATACATACATAACCAGTACCAGTACAAAAGGTAAGGAAGGCCCTGTGCAAAAGAGCTTACAATCTAAAGGAGAAGGGAATGAGAAACAAGGGGCCAGAATGGGCAAAATCAAAAATAAGCAGGTGAGATGTAGCATATGGTATTGCATCGGTAGTTAAGCAGAGTGAGTGTATGCTTCTCTAAAAATTAGTTTTAAGAGATCTTTTGAAAGCAGAAAGGTTGAGAGAAATTTGGACAGACTGTGGGAGAGTTCCAGAGGAGGGGTCTTGAATGCGAGCATGTGAGACGGTAACTAGAGAAGAGTTGATGAGCAGGTCAGTAGAGGAGCGTAGTAAGCAGTTGGGTGAGTATCTAGAGTTGAGTTCAAAGATGGAGGGGGGCAGAGTTCTGAAGTGCTTTGAATGTCAGGGTCATTAATTTGAATTTTATTCTGAAAGGTAGTGGAAGCCAGTGCAGTGATTGGCAAAGTGGAATGGCAGAGGAGGAGCGGTTGCTGAGGTGTATGAGCCTGGCAGCAGTGACAGTCTGTGGTGGGAAAGGCCAATTAATAGAGAGTTACAGTAGTCTAGAAGTGATATGATGAGTGAATAAGAATTTTGGTGGCATCTTGGGTGATAAATGATCATATTTTGTATTTGTTCTTCAGGTGAAATTTACATAATTTAATAATTGACTAGAGCAAAGGCACCAGGCCTGGAGAGATGGGGTGATAGTGGAATTGTTAACAACGATAGATACTTCTGGGATGTTACTGGTGTTATTTGGAGGAAAGAGAACCATTTCCGTTTTAGAGAGATTTAATTTAAGGTAGCATTGAGACATCCAAGTGGAGATAGCAGACAGGCAGATAGAGACCCAAGTTAAGAGCTCTGGATTGAGATCAGGAGAGGAGAGATAGATCTGAGTATTGTCAGCATAGAGGTGGCATTGGAGACCATATGAGTTGATTAGTTTGCCGAGGGAGGAAGTATAGAGGGAGAATAATTAGGGACCCAGGACAGAGCCCTGAGGAACACCAACAGAAAGAGGTAGGAGAGAAGATGCTACTCCATTGTAGGAGACACTGAACGAATGATTAGTGAGGTAAGAAGAGAACCAGGACAGGGCTGTGTCATGAAGGAGAGGATGATCCACACTGTCAAATGCAGCTCAAGAGATCAAGCAGTATTAGTAGTGAGAAGTGATTATTGGCTTTAGCTGTAAAAAGGTCATTAGTTAGTCGGGTTAGGGCTGTCTCAGTGGAGTGTTGTTGCCTAAAACCAGATTGCAGGGGGTCCAGCAGGTTGTTGTCAGAGAGGAATAAGGTTAGCCGGATGTAGACTAGGCGCTCAAGTAGTTTAGAGATGAAAGGTAGCAGAGAGATAGGCCAGAGGTTGTCAAGATTGGATGGATCAAGAGAGGGTTTTTTTCAGAATGGGGCAAGAGCATGTTTTAGTTGAGAAGGAAAAATTCCAAAGCGAGAGATAAAATAGATGAGTTAAGGCTTTGATTAGACAGAGATTTGGATAGCAGAGAAGTTTAGAAGGAATGGGATCAAGTGGGCAGATAGTAAAGTGAGAAGGCCAAAAGCTTTGAGACTTCCTCATCAGTGACGGGGAGAAGGAGCACAGGAGAGACTGGGGAGTGTGAAGGGAGGGTGGTGGAAGTCTAGGGGGTTTAATAGTTTAATGTCACTTCTGATGGTGTAAATTCTGTTTTTGAAATGAGCTTGAGCAAAGACAGATGTACACGGAAGGGGGAGGAAAGAATTGTGTTAAAGGTAGAGAAAAGTTGTGCAGTTTTTTTAGAAAGGGAGTTAATGAGTGAAGTAAAGTAAGTTTGTTTAGCTAGGGAAAGGCTAAACAAAGGCTAAAGGAGTGCAGGGCTGATTTGTAGGTCCAGAAGTCTGATTCTAAGCAGGATTTGCACCAGCAACACTGAAGTGCACGTGAGTGTCTTTGTAGAGCTTTTGTACGAGCAGTTTGCCAAGGTTGAAGCAGTTTGGGTCTAGTATATTTCATTTTGGCGGGAGCAAGTTCATTGAGAACAATGGTGAGAGTGCTGTAGTAGATACAGGTAGCCACATTAGGACAGGAGGTGGCTGAGATATTAGAGTGTAGAGAGTCAAAGGAAGAAGAGAGATGTGATGTCTAGAGCTTGCAAGTCACGGTAGGTACATGTTTAGGGAATAGCATGGGATGAGGAGGGAGTTAGTGAGAGTTGAAATGTGATCAGAGAGGGGAAATGGTGACTATTCAATCAAATGTGAGACGTTCAAATTTTTTCTTAAATAACCTCCCATTCAAGTTGTATTATATTTTGGAAATTCGTCCTTTGATGAATCTGCCCATTGGTGTAGGTTAGGTGTAACAATGATGCACCTGACACATTACATTTATACTCACCACTTCCTTTTGGTGGACCAGAGCCAATGTAATCAGATAAGACACAGCCGCTATTGATGTCATTTCCTCTCATGTTCACTACAAGGAAGTGATGCCATTCCCTATGAAGGAAAATAAATGCTTAAGTTTCCGAGAGTCATTCGAACTGATCCCTTTCAGTTTTGCCCATGATGCTAGCAATGCTGGAAGCCTGTACCTGAGCCTAGCGGATGTGGATCATTATATGGCAAACTGGAAGAAGATAAGATCATTTTCTTTCTCAATGTTAATGGGGGGCTGCAGAGGGGCCTAAGTATCCCTTATATATGCCCATATATCAAACAAGCCAACCTCACAAACAGTTCATTAATAATAAAGTGAATTAATACTCCCACCTGAATTTTGGATTCTTTCTACTTGGTGCATCCGGATCAGTGAGAACCAAAGTATAAAGCTTGTTGCTATCCATTCCTTCCCACTCAATGCTTGATGGACGGCTCTGAACCTACACAAGTAACAGAACTTGGGCTCATTAATCAATACACACGGAGCAATTGCCTGATTGTGTTACAAGTGACAGCCACACATCTCTTATTTACTTATAACAAACATGGGGGCATTATTAACTAAGGCTGAAAAGGATAATTCTCAAATAAACCCCCAATTCAATTTTTTAGGCTTCTGGTACTGCAGTTGGAAGTCTGTAGTTGTTCCCCCAAAGTAAGTTGCACAAAAATCCCATTATTTAAAGGTATTTGCAGTAAAAGGCACATTTCTGTGTAGTTGCACTTGGCACCGCTCAGTCCCTCCTGTTCCCCAAATGCCTAGTTGCACCTAGTGACTCGGGAAGCCTGGAGCCACCCCCTGGGTCCCCGCAGCAGTTGCATCAATCGTTGCAGCACAGTTGTGATAGAATAGGGTGCATGTGTCATTTGCACGCTGAATCCTGAAAACTGCAGCAACTGGACTTGGAACATTTTGAGCACCATTGCGAATTGATTTGCATCAAGTGTGAGCACAGTTGCACTGACTTTATTGCATTGCCTGCAGCTGCACCAGGCACCTCACCCCATGGAATTGTGGAACTGAAATAGGGCCAAAAATCATGGTGTTTGCACTTGAAATGGCACCTTGCCAGTGCACTAGCGGTCATAAATGGCCCCTATAGATTTTAGGTGGAAATTCTAGCTGCCCCGGTCTAAGAATTAAACATGTTCCCCCGTGACTGTCTTTTGTGACACTTCTGACTCATTGAAAGGAGACATTTTTTTTAAAAAAGCAGCAGTTACTACATTTCATGAAAGGGCTGTACCATTTATCTGGGAAAACCCCTATATCACCTTTGGCAGGAGTCTAAACAATGTACTCTTGTAGCGAACTGTGAGAATATGTTTTGTTAAATAAACTGTAGTGAATAGAGAAAACACTGCACTGTAAGCATTTGGGGTTGAACTCCCTGCACAATACAACTGATTTTGCTGGGTTACGTGACCCCATTCTATTAATATACTCCATGTAACGTTGTTTTCTTACTGCAAATGCCTATAAGGGGGGGGGGGCAGTGGATGTAGCCCAGAAGCCCTGTGTCTCATTAATCCACCACTGCCCTCCATCCCAGTATCCCCTGCCCGTGAGGAGTTTACAGACTGGCTACACTCATGTACATTTATGCTTTACTCAAGAGCCAGCTGGGAGGCCCTGTGGCCAGTCATGAGTCTGTAACAACATTGTTATTATATATGTAACCTCTGCATGGCCACTAAGGGCTACAGAAATCTGCCAGCTGAGCCCCACACCCTCAGAGGCACGGCAAAGATTTATCGAGTAGGTGCCATGCAGGGAGCTTGCTATAGGAGGTTACTATAGACAGGGAGGGAGGTAACTATAGACAGGGAGGTTACTATAGATGGGGGTTACTATAGGAGGTTGTTATAGACAGGGAGGGAGGTTGCTAAAGACAGGCTGGAAATAAAGGGCACACTAAGCACTGGGCCGGCTGCTGCATGGCTAATTATCTATTCGTGTGCCTAAGGCTCCTGGGGGGGTGTAGCTCAGACAATGTCGTTACTAGAGATGCAGCTGCAGGAAAGGGTTTACTCTCACGGGCGGAATGAAAGCGGCAGAGGCGAGTGGCCGAGCCCGGGGGTGAGACGTATGAGTGGGGGGCGCGCAGCGCCGAGTGATTGGTCTGACAGAGGCAATGCATGAGCTGCAGCGACGGGGGCGGGGCCTTAACATACGTCATGTGGCGAGACGCTGCAGACAGCTGAAGGCGATGGGCGAGTTAGAGGGGGAAGCCGCGGATGTGCGCGCACTCATTGGCCGCTGCTTGTTTCCTATTGCTCACAGTATAGGCTGCTGCATAGCGCTCCCCTCCGTCTCTACCTGGGTGGGTGTCAGCACTTGGCCCAACTCGTCTATCCCCAAAGAGCCATATCTCACTACAAGCGGAAGCGCCGGCTTCTCATCAACCTCATTTAGGGCTAGAGCCCCACTCCACTGGGATACGTCCGCCGGCATGTCTGGCAGCTGAGCACCTACAGACAGCAGCTGACCAGTGCGTACACTATAGCACAGCCCCGCCCTTCTTGCTATCTGCTACGGTTCAGCCAATAACAGGCGTGGGCTGAATGCGCTACTTGGAGCTCATTGGTGGATCCACATCACCCGTGTTACTGCAGAATAGTGGAATGCGCCGCCTAGTGCATAACGCGAGATTACAAGTCGTTCTTATAAAAGCGTCTTTCTCCATTGTAGCAGCTGTGAGAGAGGCAAGGCGCGTCCAACGACAATGTGAAACTCGCCACTAGCGTAACTTTTATTGCCAACAAATATGTGAGAAAATCATGGCCGTGCTGCCGAGAGACTAATAATATATAATACACAAGAACCATGAATATCTTGTAAATGATATCCTTATAAACGGGGAATTCTGATGTCATTTCTGTCACTGAAATTTGTGTATTATAATAAATAAAGTACCTCAGTTGCAAAATATGAGGATATTAGGGGGGCACATTTACTTAGCTTGAGTGAAGGATTAGAATGAAAAATACTTCGAATTTCGAAGTTTTTTTTTGGCTACTTCGACCATCAAATGGGCTAATTCGACCTTCGACTATGAAATCGTTCGACTTTTCGACCATTTGATAGTCGAAGTACTGTCTCTTTAAAAAAAAAACTTTGACCACCTACTTCACCACCTAAAACCTACCGAGCACCAATGTTAGCCTATGGGGAAGGTCCCCACAGGCTTTCCTAGCTTTTTTTGATTGAAGGATCGTTCAATCGATCATTCGATACAAAGGATTTAATCGTTCGATCTGACGATCTCACGATTTTTCCTTTGATCGTTCGATCTAACGATTTTTCCTTTGATCGTTCGATCAAACGAAATGCGGTAAATCCTTCGACGTCGAAGGATTTTACTTCGAGGGTCGAATATCGAGGGTTAATTAACCCTCAATATTCGACCAATAGTAAATGTGCAAGTAACTATACAGAAAATGATGCGATTCGCATCGGAGCTCACCCAGTGTTGCTGTGTGCTCCTGGTCGCAGCCTGTGTGAGACGCCAGCCACTTCCCGCCGGTATTCAATGTAAGACACTCGGTATTCTCATCACATTCGGCGCTGATCCAGGACACGGTATGCAGGCAACAGCATCGGTGTAAAAGGTTAGGCTTTATTTCAACACACACATGAATGAGGATTACAGCGGTGGGTATACAGGGCTGAATGACTTACGTGTTTCTTGCTGGATCTCCCGGCACTTCCTCAGAGTCAGTAAAAATCACATGACTCCAGACTTAAATAGCTAAAGTGATTTACATCCGTGTTAGGGCTCTTACTCACTGGCGTTCTGACCTGCGCTCCCCTGCGTTCCGTTTTTTGGCGTTCAGTCGCAGGGGAGCGCAGGAATAGATGCATGTCATTATTTCAAATGGGGCTGTACTCACTCAGACGCGTGTAGGCGCCGAACGCAGGTTGAGACGCAACATGCTGCATTTTTCCTGCGTTCAGCACCTACACGCGTCTGAGTGAGTACAGCCCCATTTGAAATAATGACATGCATCTATTCCTGCGCTCCCCTGTGGCTGAACGCCAAAAAACGGAAGGGGAGCGCAGGTCAGAACGCCAGTGAGTAAGAGCCCTTAGAAGTACAGGTGCATTTGAATTGTAAGTGTAATTAACACTCTTATCTAGAAAATCGTTACTTAAAATGTGCATATTGCTCATGTATATTATATAATATCTTAAAACAAAGAGCAATTAAAATGTAAAGCATAAAGCATTATGTTCATATTTTGATACAAATAATTAAATAAATAAATGTGGCGAAACAAGTGAAAACAATTATTTTTAAATTAATAAAAATAGTGAAAAAAATCTATATTCCTTCAGTCCCCTTGTTCAGGTCAAAATATTATAATACATTGTGTATTTTTTTATAAAATCACTGAATGCACATAAACATGAATGTAAAAACAAGTATATATCCTACGAGGGTTAATTATGTTACTATATTGTATACGAGTTACATTTCTTTGTATATATTCATGTATCTATTTATTTTCTGTCACTTTTTTCAGCAAAAGGAAACATTTGTAACTTCTTAACTTAGTACCTAAAGTCATTTGTAGAGCAAGAAAATTAGGTTTAAAGGTCTTTTGTATATTTCTGATATATATCTGGTTATGTTTTTATTTAAATTCATTCTCTTTTATTTTATATATATATATATTGGTCAAATGAGAGCTAGAACAGGCATTCGACTAATTTTCATACAGTGGGTCATTCGTTCAATTTTTATTTAACATTATTTATGATAAAAATATTTATATACTGTTAGATTCAGTGTGTTAGACAGAACATATTCAAAAAACTAAAAAATTAAACCAAGTTGAACCAATGGTATTACTGTATGAAAAGAAATTATTGCAATCAATATCAAAATAGTTGTTGTTATGAATTTGTCGATGTACCTGGGAAATGTAGGGATTCTACACATAATGATGTTATGTAAAAAACTGTCACAAATTGACTCCACTATAATGATAGAGTCAATATGCGGAAGTCTGACACACACAATTATCTTATGAAATACTTTATATCCCCTTCTTTGTTAAGTCCTTTTGGTTTCGCAGTATTCAAAGTCAATATCCAATGAAACTCTCTCTTTGTTAATTTATCCTATATATCCCCTTTTCTCTTACCAAGTTTGAAAATAGATAGTAAATGTGCCCCTAGAAGTTACCTCAGAGTTCCATGACCTGTATAAAAACACTTGTGATTTCATATGGCCATGAAACACCTCGGTAACTTTTAATATCCTTATATTTTACAAGAGGGGGTACTTTATTCACTACACACACTAATGGATATTGTGTGACATTGTCTCCCTGAGGGTCGATGTGTAGTCACTATGGTCACAGCAGGGTTGCCAAAATCAGCCCAAAACTAGCCAAGAGGCACTTGAGAAGTAGCCCAGAAATAGCACAATGTGCGCAGTGAAAAAAAGTCTATAAAAAAATAAATGAATAGATTTGAAATTATGACAAATTTTGCAAAATTTTCCATGAAGTAAAATAGGACAGATTGGCCCTTCACCAGGGGAGTAACTACAGAGAGGGGGGGGGGGGGGTATAGGGATCCCATAAGGCCTGATACACATACAATTTCATTACATATTACTAAAACAGCTCAACCTCTAGACATTTTGAAGGCCAGCAGATTTTGCCCTGAAAATTGAAGAAAGTCACCGGCAAATGTAAGTGATTACGGGAAACTGGGGGTACAGAGCCCAAAATCTGGTGACTCCTGACTTCTACACATCAGTCCCATTGCATGCTGGGTATTGTAGTCTTACATTAAACTTCGCAGGACCAGTAACATCAACATTTGTTTGTATAGATCGAAAAAAAAAGACAAATTCGATTTTAAAATCGCAAAGTCTTTATTAAGAGATAACTTGCTGAAACTCCACTTGCGCTCCTCTTCAGAAAGCGATCTGGAGATCCATCGTGCGGCACTCGATTTCTCCTCCCTGCTTTCCTTATAGGAGATATCCAGGGAGGAGAAATCCAGCGCCGCATGATGGATCGTCGCTGTGATGCCTTTTCTGAAGAGGAGCGCAAGCGGAGTTTCGGTTTCTTGATAAAGCCTGAGATTTTAAAGTTTAATTTGTGTTGGTGTTTTTTTTTCAGTCTATACAAACCAATTTTTTTTTAAAAAAAAGTTTGATGTTACTGGTACTAAACAAAAACGACATTACCCAACATGCATTGGGAGATGCAGGCTTGGCACAGGGCAATAAAAACTTTGGCTGGTTTCCAGCGGACAAACCAGCCAAAGGCCCAAAAAGTAGCCCAAATCTGTACTGTGGCTAGTTTGTACTTTCAAACCTCACCTAGGCTGTAAATTAGTAGCCCAATTTGGCTAGAAAACCACCAACTTGGCAACCCTGGTCAGCGATGACTAGGGATGTCGCGGACTGTTCGCCCGCGAACCAGTTCGCGCGAACATCGGCTGTTCGCGTCCGCCGAATGTTCGCGAACGTCGTGTGACATTCGCCAATTTGGGTTCGCCTTAGCTGGCGCTTATTTTTGCCATTTCTCCCCCAGACCAGCAGATACATGGCAGCCAATCAGGAAGCTCTCCCTCCTGGACCACCCCCACACCCCTGGACCACTCCCCTTCCATATATAAACTGAAGCCCTGCAGCGTTTTTTCATTCTGCCTGTGTGCGCTTGGAAGAGCTAGTGTAGGGAGAGAGCTGTTTAGTGATTTGAGGGACAGTTGCTGGCTAGTAATCTACTTGATACTGCTCTGTATTGTAGGGACAGAACTCTGCAGGGATTTGAGGGACAGTGAGTTTAGGTTAGTTAGCTTTGCTGACTAGTAATCTACCTTCTACTGCAGCTGCTGTGGGCACTGCTTCTGATCTCATCTGCTGACTGCTGTAATAACCCAATAGTCCTTGTAAGGACTGCTGTAAGGACTGCTTTTATTTTCTTTTTTGTTTTTTTACTTTGCTACTATAAGAGCCCAGTGCTATTAGTCTAGCTGTGTTGGGGAGTGGGACTGGTGTGCTGCTCCTCCTAGTAGTTCACCACTACCAGCACCAACCAGAGTCAAAATTGTTACAAAGTATCTTATTTGCACCTGTTAGCTGTTCTGAGCTCTCTGCCAAAAGCCAAGTTAGAAACTGTTTTTTTTCTGGCTGTTCAGTGCAGAGAAAAGAGGGACTTTCCAGTACAAAAGAGGGACAGGGGGTTGAGTGGTCAAAAGAGGGACAGTTGGGAGGTATGCAAGTGCCACCTAGCTGTGTGAGCTTTTTCACATTCTGTCTAAATAACAATAATAATTCCGTGTCCATAAACATCACCTGAGTAATGTTTTTACAGCAGCAATAATATATTCCGTATCCACTGCTGTATACGTTGCCCTTGCAGGCATTGTTTGCCCAGTCTTTAACCAAGTGCCACCTAGCTGTGTGAGCTTTTTCACATTCCGTGTCCAGAAACATCACCTGAGTGACGTAGTGTGATTTCTGCCCTTTACAGCACAAAACGCAGCGCTGTTGTGTCAACAATGTATTTTTCAGATACATTTTTGCCCTTGATCCCCCTCTGGCATGCCACTGTCCAGGTCGTTGCACCCTTTAAACAACTTTAAAATCATTTTTCTTGCCAGAAAGGTCTTCTCTAGCTTTTAAAATTCGCCTTCCCATTGAAGTCTATGGGGTTTGCGACGTTCGCGAACCGTTCGCATTTTTGGACGCAAGTTCGCGAACATTTTTTCCGCCGTTCGCTACATCCCTAGCGATGACCAAATATAGATGGTTTTCTCCCAACTGTGTTGCAACAGTGTGTTGGATTAATTTAGTGCACAGCTAGGGTTGCCAGCTTTTCTGGGGGTGGAAAATGGGCAGGGGGCGGCGTCTGTGATGTCGGGGGCGATTGGCTGATTGCAATGTCAAACGTGTCCTCCAGGCACACGCATTCTGAAAAAGGAAAAGAAGGACAAAAACTTGTGCTGCACGCAGCAAGGTGAAATTGTTGTGGCCTCTCCCATTTTATGACCACACCCCCTAATTACTATGTCCATTTTACAGAATTTGGCAGGTTTGGAATTTCTGGGAGTTTTATTGTGTATTATAACAGTTTTGCTAATGAAAGTAAATTCCCCGTTAAGCTGTTACTCTTAGTTCTACCAAGAGACCTGCTTATAGTAAATAGTTACAATTGTATCTTTGCTTATCTTAAATTGTAACAAATTTATCTAAGAGCATGTGTTTAGTGTTCTGGGTTCTCTGTCTCTTATTTTAATTAAGTTTCAGAAACTTTGTATTTTTCTCTGGCATCAGTGCAGGAGATCAGAGAGAAACTCAGGACATTTCAGTAAGAAACCGGGGACTGCAGGTTGAGCTGTCAAAATCAGGACTGTTGCTGAAGTGGAAGCTCATTTAGACAAGCCTTTTGGGACAAAGTGCTTTGGACTGATGAGACAAAAAACAAGTTATTTGGTCATAACAAAAAGCGCTTTGCATGGCGGAAGAAGAACACCACATTCCAAGAAAAACATCTGCTAACTACTGTCAAGTTTGGTGGAGGTTCCATCATGCTGTGGGGCTGTGTGGCTAGTTCAGGGACTGGGGCCCTTGTTACAGTCGAGGGTCGGATGAATTCAACCCAATATCAACAAATTCTTCAGGATAATGTTCAAGCATCAGTCACAAAGTTGAAGTTACGCAGGGGTTGGATATTCCAACAAGACAATGACCCTAAACACACTTGGAAATCTACAAAGGCATTTATGCAGAGGGAGAAGTACAATATTCTGTATTGGCCGTCACAGTCCCCCGACTTGAATATCATTGAAAATCTATGGGATGATTTGAAGCAGACTGTCAATGCTCGGCAGACATCAAATTTAACTGAACTGGAGAGATTTTGTATGGACGAATGGTCGAAAATATCACCATCCAGAATCCAGACACTCATCAAAGGCTATAGGAGGTGTCTAGAGGCTTTTACATTTGCAAAAAGAGGCTCAACTAAGTATTAATGTAATATCTCTGTTGGGATGGCCAAATTTATGCACCGGTCTAATTTTGTTATGATGCATATTGTATATTTTCTGTTAATCCAATAAACTTTTTGTCACTGCTGAAATACTACTGTTTCCATAAGGCATGTTATATATTAAAAGGAAGTTGCTACTTTGAAAGCTCAGCCAATGATAAACAGAACTCCAAAGAATTAAGAGGGGTTCCCAAACTTTTTCATATGACTGTCTCCCTAGTTGCTGGGCAGGTGCCCAATATATATACAAAATTCAAACAGGACAGCACCACCTTCCAAAAAGCTACCTCGTAGCTGCCCTTGTGCACGTTAAATTAAGCATATGCATCTGGAAACAAAGAAAACAGCACCAAGGGTCTTTGCTGAAAAAATATATTGTATTATGGCATGGTATTTTCTTTGTTTCTATATATATATATATATCTATATATATATATCTATATATATATATATATATATATATATATATATATATATATATATATATATATATATATAGATATATATACTGTGGCAAGCTGGCAGCTTGAACATGTAACTTTTGGGAGAATTAGTCAATGTTGAGCAGGTAGCATAGGACAAAGGAGCAGAAAGACAGGGACACACAGCTTCTTTAAAGAAAACAGCAGTTTATTCTCCCTTTATAAACAAACTTAAACAGTCCATTATCCACAGACACAGGGGTGACAAATCATAAAATAAAACCTAGCCAATTGGGCACTACCTTCACACTTTGAAGCAGTTCCTGACTAGACTGGGCCCCTTGTGGACGACCAGCACAACAAAACAGTATTGGTTGGCTCACCCCTGTACTCACAGTCTTTAAGTGAACTTCTTAGCCTCCTGGCTTTTCCTTAATGTCCGTATCGAGATCTGGCGAAAGTCAGCCAGATCTTGATCAAATGGGACTGAAAATCCCGTTGGATCGCAGCCGCATGTGTTCGTTGATGCGGTCCCACGATCCGACCGCCCGTTACTATTCGTTAGGATCCGATCGTTGGGCCCTAGTGCCCACGATCGGATCAGCCTGATATTGCCCACCTCAAGGTGGGCATATCGGGAAGAGATCTCCGTGTATGGCCACCTTCAGGGCCGCCATCAGGGGGGGACAGGGGGGACTGTTGTCCCGGGCCCGGATGTTTTGGGGAGTTAAGGGGGGCCCGGCCGTGCTGCACTTACTTGCACTTACTTGCACAGCCAGTCCCCTGCATCCGAGCGCCGATGACTCCTTCTTGTGTTCTGATTCGCCAGTGAAATGTAAGTCCCGGTAAAGCCACATGCTGATTGGTTGGGAGAAGTTTGAACCTCCCCTCTACATTATCCAATCACCATGCGCCTTTACCGGGACTTACATTTCACTGGCGAATCAGAGCACAAGAAACTGAAGATACCGGCATCTGAACTCCCTGGCTAAGGTACGTGCAGTTTTTTTTTTCTTTTAACTTGTGGGAGCCCTGACCAATTGTTTTTTTAAATGTGTGGGGGCCCTTTGCTAGTTTTTTTTTTTTTTTTAAGATGTGTGGGGGCCCTGGCTAATAGTTTTTTTTTTTAAATATGTGGGGGCCCTTTGCTATTTTTTTTTTAAGATGTGTGGGGGCCCTGGCTAATAGTTTTTTTTTAAATGTGTGGGGGCCCTTTGCTATTTTTTTAATTTTTTTAAGATGTGTGGGGGCCCTGGCTAATAGTTTTTTTTAAAAAAAAATGTGTGGGGGCCCTGGTTAATAGTTTTTTTTTTAAATGTGTGGGGGCCCTTTGCTATTTTTTTTAATTTTTTTAAGATGTGTGGGGGCCCTGGCTAATAGTTTTTTTAAAAAAAAAAAAATGTGTGGGGGCCCTGGCTAATTGTTTTTTTTTAAAATGTGTGGGGGCCCTTTGCTATTTTTTTTTTAAGATGTGTGGGGGCCCTGGCTAATAGTTTTTTTTTAAAAAAATGTGTGGGGGCCCTGGCTAATTGTTTTTTTTTTTTAAATGTGTGGGGGCCCTTTGCTATTTTGTTGTTTTTTTTTTAAGATGCGTGGGGGCCCTGGCTAATAGTTTTTTTAAAAAAAATGTGTGGGGACCCTGGCTAATTGTTTTTTTATTTTTTAAAGATGGGTGGGGGCCCTGGCTATTTTTTTTTTATTTTTTAAAGATGGGTGGGGGCCCTGGCTAATTGTTTTTTTTTTTTATGTGTGGGGCCCTGGCCACCAATGTTTTTTTTCTTTAACCACCACCTGACCACCAAAACTTGTAGGAGGGGACTGGGCACCAAAGTTATTTTTTTAACTTATAGGGGGGCACTTCATCTTTTAATGCCTGTGTCTTGTGTGGCCTTCATACTGAGGGAGGGGTGGCGAGGGGGGGGCCCCAGAAAATTTTGTTGTGTGGGGCCCCGTGATTTCTGATGGCAGCCCTGGCCACCTTTAGTCACAGCCACGGGCTCCCTCTGCTTCATGCAGTATCAGGCGGCACTCCCAGCTCCTCTGGGAGTTCCTAACACAGCCAGGTCTCCTACCTGCTGAGGGACACACTCTCCCATTCTAATTAACTTTAAATAACCTTTCCACAGGACAGCTTACCTGTGGAAGGTGAACTCCAATCTCTGGACTGGATCTGCAGAATGGAGTCCCTGGCTACTAAAGTCTTTAAACAGAGCGCTGATTCTCTGTTGAATAACTCCCTTCCTGGAGCCTATCTCAGTAAAGGCTAGAGTGACATTTTCCACCTTTTCCTAGTCACTCTACCACAATATTTTTAAGTAAATATTGTCCTTTTACATCTTTTCCCTTGAGACCCCATTTTATTATATTCTCTGTGCTGCCTCAGAGGTCACCTGACCAGAAATACTACAACTCTAACTGTAACAGGAAGAAGTGTGGAAACAAAAGACACAACTCTGTCTGTTAATTGGCTCATGTGACCTAACATGTATGGTTTGTTTGTGTGCACTGTGAATCCTACGATCCCAGGGGGCGGCCCTTATTTTCTATTTATGATTACCCAATGGCACATACTACTAAAAACATATATTATTATAAAAATAATATAATTTACATAAAGCAGTGTTTTACATATGAGCTGTTTTATGCAATATCTTTTTATAGAGACCTACATTGTTCGGCGGGTATAGTTTTCCTTTAATTAATTTTATAAACAGACTGTCACTCAAAAAACGGGATTGTTGGGATGTATGGTATGTGCCTGGTTAAAGGTGGATCCAACAAGGATTGTAGAAGGGAATATGTCTCCCCTATGCTCTGAGTTTGCCTGTAGTGAAGGGACCGCAGCTGGATAGGGAATCAGGCTTTAGATTCATTCTCCCTTATCCTTCCACTGTATGGGATCCGGACGACTGCAGGATCGGACTGAGAATTAAAATAGGCTCTGGCATTTCAGGTATACAGAGGTCCAATCAGCTGATATAGAGGCCCAAACACCCCCCCCACACACACACACACACCAAATACTGACTTTCCATGGGACCTTATAGCAACCCCTCTGGCATTTGCCAGAACCCACAGATTGCCAGTCCGGGCCTGCACGCCTGTGTATTTCATCCTAGATGTGCACCTTAAACAACCCTATTTCTTCCACATGGTGTCACATCTTGCTGTCTCTGCCTAACTGTCCTGACATTAATATCTGCAATACATTGCCGCTTTCAGTAGAACCCTGTGTCTGTGACAAATAAACTCGTTCTGTTTGTTTGCTGCAAGATCCTCCTGGCGTCCATTATTTTATTCTTAAGCACAGTATCCTATGGGAGTTGCTCTGTGCTGCTTAGGGAGCTTAGGGACCAACTCACAATATACAGTACACATAGAATATAAATGTCACACTTTAAGGCTGATTAGTAATTAATACAGATAATTACTACATATCAGCTCAGAAACCAGTGAAATTAGCATCAGAATTTCATAATCAGCCTTGTAGTATCATCTTATATAACAGACAGGCCTCATTTTCTGCTGGATAAGCTTAGCTTCTCAACAGCTGCTCAGAGACCACGGAGCATGTGAGTGTCACAGACACTTTCCAAGTTTGAAGTCCTGGATCATTGCTGTTATTGACAAGCTGAAACTTTAGGCTGGTGCAATAAGTTCAGTATATAAAACATGGCGGTTTTAGCCATTTTCATTTTTAGGCTTTAGTTCTCCTTGAATGGCTGCCCCCATGGCTACACAGCAGCTTGTTAATATACAATAAAGAATATAGTAGAGCTTCTGAAGCAAATATACCAGTTTTACCAGTACAGGGCAACACTACATTATTTGTTCATTACTTTAAAACACTTTCATACATTGGTATTACTGTTCCTTTAAGTAAGTAAGGCAATTGAATTCTCCTTCCCAATGTCTCCTCCAGACACCATTAATAACAACAATAATTAATAATAATTATATGTGTATTGTTCTGCTTAGAGCTCAGAAATGAAGATATCTGTTCCAATGCACAGGGCAAGTTTCATAAAATGACTCTGCCCAGATGGAGACCAAAGTCATTGAATCCTGTTCTATACAGTATTGTTATTGCACATAACTCATTACTTGTGCATAAGCACAGGGAAAGGCATAACAGAAATAAGATGCAAATATACCAAATGATTGCTAAAGTATAAAATGTAATAAATAAGAGAGAACTTGAAAACACTGTGGAAGCAGATATTTAACAAATACATCTTTTCAGGGTTTTAAGTGTATGACCAAACAGAAACTGTTAATTCAGTTATTAAAGGTTGTCCTGAAGAACAGGGGAGTAGCAGATATTGTAGCCTTCCCAGCTTCCCTTTGCTGCTCTCTAGTGGTGAATCATGAGATTCCTTCTTGTCAAGCAAAGTATCTCTGATAATGGCTTTGTGTGGAGTGACTCCTAACAGAAGGAAACCATTTACATGAGCCCACGTTAATCTGTTTTTCTCTGTGTTACGTCTCATTCAAATTATATTGTTACTGCTTTCCCCTTCTCCTCTCACAGGTCTTTTTGAGTCCCCTTTAGCCACTATCTTTTATGTGTTCTCCATTATCTTTACCCTTTGCTGCCTGCTTCTCTGTGTAGCCTTTGTGTATACTATTATAGAAACATTATATATATATATATATATATATATATATATATATATATATATATATATATATATATATCCCTTTAGACCAGGGGTGTCCAAACTTTTGGCTCGCCGGGCCACATTGGAAAAAGATAAAATTGTCTGGGGCCACACATGACATACGCCAAAACACGTTTGATTTGTAAGAGAGAGTAAAGGAAATACACAGAAAAGAACTACAATGCCAGTTGGATAACCAGATGGAGCTATACACTGGAATATGGGACACCTGGATATTAAATAGACTTATTATTATTACTAACTGGGCAATGGGCAGAGTCCCCCCTCCTCCTATTTCCTCGGGAACCAAGCGTTTCAAGCTGGGCCGCATTCATATGCATCCTGGGCCACATGTGGCCCTTGGGCCGCAGTTTGGACACCCCTGCTTTAGACAGATCTGCACTCTCAGGACTTCAATTCAATCAAATTATTTTATTAAAAAGCAGAAGACTGATGTTTCGGGCCCAAACACACACCTTTCTTTGAGAAACTGAAGGCACAAAATAAACATGCTGTAGAGCTGATTAGCAGGATGTTTTTGCTGCATAGTACACGACTGCCCCTAAATCAATGGCCTCTGCAGCAGGAACCTGACCTTATTAGTCACCCAGCCAAAATGACTGTATAAGGGCAGAGGCACACGTGGAGATTTGGGGAGATTTAGTTGCCTGACGACAAATCGCCTCTTCTTCAGGCAATTAATTTCCACGCCTAATCTTAGTTTTCCGAAGTTGCCCTGTTTCCTTGTGAGACAACTTCAGGAAAACTAAGCGATCCGAGTGCCATCCCGCCAGTGATTTAGATTCTAGCCAGCGGGAAGGCAGTTTGGGGAGATTAGTCGCCCGAAGAAGAGACGATTTGTCGCCAGGCGACTAAATCTCCACCTGTGTCTCTGCCCTTATAATAGATCTTGTATGTCAACAGGGTGTGTGACTGCATTGTCATTAGAGTAATCTTTGTGTTGCCAATGCATTCATTCCCATTGTTAATTTAATTTCTGATTGCTGTATTGACACACTTTGCTAACAGTAAACAAAGTTTAGAACCTCTGTGCAATTCCAGTTTCACATACCTGTTCCTTTATCAGGACCAGATCCCACGGAAGCAGTGAGAATGCAGCCACTACTTAGATCACTGACTGCTAGATAGTGGTGCCATTCCCTGGTTAAATAAAAAACAACACACATTGAAGAAATAAGAGAAGAAACTTAGTAAATGTAAAGGAACTGCTTGTGTTCTGATTTCCCTAATTGATGCTGCCTTTAACTTTACTGTCTAATACTGAGACATGCAATGAACTACGAGTGTATAACTAAGAGCATGCTGCAGAGCGATTTTGCAATGCATATAGCCAAGGGTAACCAGGCTGAATTGGAAAGGCAAAGTGATGGGAGATAAAGGCGGCAGGTTCGGTCGCAGCAGAATTTGTCAACTCATATTCATATAAATAGTGTACAATTGCTAGAGTTATGGAGGATCACGTTAATGAGGTTGAGATCACAGTAATGAAATGTTAGCAATCCTATTATTATGTTTGCCCTCCTAAGGGTAATGGCACATGTTGAAATTCTAATGGGGTCCGAATTTATCTCAATATTTTCTGCTACAAACTCCGATCAAATCCGCTGGGGTTTTTTTTTACGCTTATTTATTATTACATTTTCCAGAAAATTTGATTTGTGGTAAAATGATTTTGCGATTTTTTCAGAATTTTCACCCGACAACTCTGAAAACTTCAAGCTATTGCATGAAACCCAGCGCTCATCAAAAAAATCATTCCCAGCAATCAGATTCATTGAAAATAGAGAGAACAGAAAGGCAGACAAAATAAATAATATACACGTTTTTCATCATCTCAATATATCAATTTTCATACTATGGGGCACATTTATTTAGCTCAAGTGAAGGATTAGAATAAAAAATACTTTGCATTTCGAACCATCGAATTGGCTACTTTGACCTTCGACTACGACTTTGATTCGAACTAAAAATCATTCGACTATTTGATAGTCGAAGTACTGACTCTTTAAAAAAAACCTTCGGCCACCTACTTTGCCACCTAAAACCTACCGAACATCAATGTTAGCCTATGGGGAAGGTCCCCATAGGCTTTCTAGCCAATTTGTGATCGTTCGATTTGAAGGATTTAATTGTTCGTTCAAACGATTTTTCCTTCGATCGTAGGAATTGTGGTAAATCCTTTGACTTCAATGTCGAAGGATTTTACTTCGATGGTCGAATATCGAGGATTAATTAACCCTCGGTATTCAACCCTTAGTAAATGTGCCCCTATAAGTTCATTTATGTGAGAACTTCATTCATTTCATACTACCCCACAGGACTGAGGATGAAAGAGCCTCTCTGGTTGTGGCTCAAAATAGACCCCACATTTCTTTCCATTGTTACCCTGTAACATGTGCTGTGGGGCACAAGCCTGAAATACAAGGTGGTGTGAAGAATCCCAGGTCACCAGATGGGACGGGAAGGTAGGAGGGAGCAAATGAAAATAAGTATTGTACAGATAATGGGGTCTCCCACTACAGCTAAAGACAAAGCCTTCTCCCCAGCTTTCAGGTGAAATGATTGTGTATGAATTGTAATTACAGTATCTATGATCTGTTCCTCCGCTGGTATAAATAAGCCTCCTTTACTTAAAGCTCACTCACCCAACATGCCATTCTTTTCTGCTGGGTACATCAGGATCTGTGAATATCACTGTATATAGTTTGCTACTGTCCATGCTGTCCCACTCAATGCTTGGCCAGTGCTAAACCTAAACAGGATCACAGTAGTTAAACTTTTAGTAACAACACCATAGAAAACATGTGTTGTGTTAAACAGTGGGCTCAGCCATTCTCAATGATGTGTGTCCTACACAAAATCCTTCCCCAACTTCAGCAGTGCTGCACATGTACAATATATACACATAGGCTGCGCTCCACTGGCTGCGCTCAAGTAAAACTCTCTCCATTCATTTCCCATAATGCCTTTGTAGTTGACTAAAAATGAGTTTAGCATTCGGCTGCTTCTCTTTACCAGAGTCTGGGCATCTTGAGGTGCAAAAGTGTTGGGTGAAAGTTTATCTGTCATCAGGCTGATGGCACCAAATGCAAGAACAAAAGGTGAATGATCTTCATTGGCCCATTAACAGCTCAATTTTAGTTCAGGTGAGAATCTGTGGCAATGAACATTTATTTAAAGGAAAACTATACCCCCCCAAACAATGTAGGTCTCTATAAAAAGATATTGCATAAAACAGCTCATGTGTAAAACCCTGCTTCATGTAAATAAACCATTTTCATAATAATATACTTTTCTAGTAGTATTTGCCATTGGGTAATCATAAATAGAAAATTGCCATTTTAAAAAATAAGGGCCGCCCCCTGGGATCGTAGGATTCACTGTACTGTATGTTAGGTCACATGAGCCAATTAACAGACAGAGTTGTGTCTTTTGCTTCCACACTTCTTCCTGTAACAGTTAGAGTTGAAGTATTTCTGGTCAGGTGATCTCTGAGGCAGCACACAGACCATCACGAAATGGTGGCTCAAGGCAAGAGATGTAAAAGGGCAATATTTACTTAAATATATATTCCAGTTTGATAAGATTCTTTAATATGCCACTTAATATGATATGAACTATCTGTTGCTTAAGTGTTCATTTTGGGGGTATAGTTTTCCTTTAACTAGAAGGCACTTGCCAGTGATTCCTAGTTAGGAGTCACACCCGCCCCTCATGAATATAGCACTATTGAATGCAGATGCCATATTATTTAATGAGGACTTTCTGTACAACTAGAACCTTTATGTATAATTTGTCCACTAACAAATTATGGACCAGTTTAAATTTTATGAGAGAAATGGATTTTGTAATTCAGTTGCAGATTTCCCTATACTCTTCTGTTGAGTGTTCCTAAGATAAACCACAAGTTTTTTTCATCCAGGTACAAGATAAGGGCCCCTAACTGGAGAAAATGGTCAGCACGTCCTCATTTGCCAATTTTTTTTTTTTGCCAATTTTTTTTCTTTGTATTCTGTATGTTAACTTTATGTTTTCGCATTAGCGCAGGCAACTTTGCATTGTAACCTATGGGGAAAAACGCAGAGGCAGTTCGGGGAGATAGTAGTGCAAAAGACGAGGCGATTAGTTGCCAGGCGACAAAATCGCCCCGAAGCTCCTCGTGTGGACTAGCCCTTAAAGGGATACTGTCATCGGAAAACATGTTTTTTTCAAAACACATCAGTTAATAGTGCTGCTACAGCTGAATTCTGCACTGAAATCCATTTCTCAAAAGAGCAAACAGATTTTATATATATTTTATTTATATTCAATTTTGAAATCTGACATGGGGCTAGACATTTTGTCAATTTCCCAGCTGCCCCTGGTAATGTGACTTGTGCCTGCACTTTATGAGAGAAATGCTTTCTGGCAGGCTGCTGTTTTTTCTTCTCAATGTAACTGAATGTGTCTCAGTGAGACATGGGTTTTTACTATTGAGTGTTGTTCTTAGATCTACCAGGCAGCTGTTATCTTGTGTTAGGGAGCTGCTATCTCGTTACCTTCCCATTGTTCTTTTGTTTGGCTGCTGGGGGGAAAATGGAGGGGTGATATCACTCCAACTTGCAGTACAGCAGTAAAGAGTGATTGAAGTTTATCAGAGCACAAGTCACATGACTTGGGGCAGCTGGGAAATTGACAATATGTCCAGCCCCATGTCAGATTTCAAAATTGAATATAAAAAAATCAGTTTGCTCTTTTGAGAAATGGATTTCAGTGCAGAATCCTACTGGAGCAGCACTATTAACTGATTCATTTTGAAAAAAATGTTTTTTTCCCATGACAGTATCCCTTTAAAGGTAAAATGGTAATTATACTGGCATGCCAGTAAATTGGGTAATCTCTTAGCTGTCTCATGTTTACAGATAAGAAGTTATTCATTATATTGGCTTTACCTAATTGTGGTAGCCTGTCTCCTCCAACAATGGCTCTAAAGAACCAAGAAGGCTGGTCAAGTGTACAATTCATTTTTATGTTTCTGTGCTATTTAATGCTAGAAATATAAAACTATTTTATAAAACTATTGTATACTGTTGTAACTTGTAACCTTTGCATACATATTTGCTCTTTTAAAAGGCACGACCGTGCTGCCTGTAACAAAAACACAGAACCCATATAAAGTAGGGCTAAAATCTGAGAAGAGGGGTTTCTACCCACAAGAAATACAACCCATTAGTGATGCTGTCACCAGTGATCTGGAGTATGACCTCTATTTCTATCTAATATATTATCTATCTATGTGCAAATCAGGCCCACCTGTACATCCCTCCTGTACATCACTGTATATGATTCTGGGTGTTACTGGGGACACCTTTAAATGGGTGGTTCACCTTTAAGTAAACTTTTAGTTTGTGATAGAATGGCCAATTCTAAGCAACTTTTCCATTGGTTTTCATTATTTATTTATTATAGTTTTCTCATTTGCCTTTTTCTTCTGACTCTTTCCAGCTTTCAAATGGGCATCACTGACCCTATCTAAAAGCAAAGGCTACACACTTAGGGGCATATTTATCAAGGGTCGAATTTGAAAAACTTTGAAATTCCAATTCAAAAAGACCAACCGAAATTAAGTCGGCTGAATTCGAATCATACGAATCAAAGTAATAGCGCATCTGATCAACTTCGAATCAAAGTTTTCCCCCCAAAAAAACTTTAATTTTTCAAAGTTCACCAATTGACTCCAAGTGGGGTCTAGGAGGTCCCCCGTATGCTAAAACAGCAATTTCGGCAGGTTTTAGATGGCAAATGGTCAAAGTCGAATTTTTAAAGAGACAGCACATGATAAATTTCGATATTCAAATTTCTTTCAAATTCAAATCGAATTTGGATTATTCCCTAGTCGAAGTACACAACAAATAGCTCGAAATTCGAATCTAATTTTGAAAATTCACCTCGACCTTTGATAAATCTGCCCCTTATTATTTCTGCTACTTTTTATTGCTCAACTTTCTAGTAAAGTCCTCTCTTATTCATATTCCAGTCTCTTATTCAAATCAATGCAACCAGATTGTTTATAATGCAAATTGAAGAGCTGCTGAAAAAAAAGCTACATAACTCAAAAACCTTAAATAATACAAAATGAAAATTAATTGCAAATTGTCAAATACTATTTCATACTAAAAGTGAACTCAAAGGTGAACAACCCCTTTTATGGTGTTTTTGGGCCCTACAAGCTTGTTCATTATTTCTAAGCTGCAGATTTCAGATGCTTGCCATCCCCCACAGACAGTAACATCTAGTTATGGGGCTCTATGAAAGCAATTCTAACTAGGGATGCACCGAATGCACTATTTTGGATTCGGCCGAACCCCCAAATCCTTTGCAAAAGATTCGGCAGAATACCGAACTGAATCCAAATTTGCATATGCAAATTAGGTGTGGGAAGAGGAAAACATTTTTTACTTCCTTGTTTTGTGACAAAAAGTCGCGCGATTTCCCCCCAGCCCCTATGCAAATTAGGATTCAGTTTGGCCAGGCAGAAGGATTCGGCCGTATCCTGCTGGAAAAGGCCGAATTCCGAACCTGGATTTGGTGCATCCCTAATTCTAACCATTAATAACATGCTCCTTTAAACACCCTGCTGTGGTAGATACAAGTTTAGCAACTGGGCTGCAGAGGCAAACTGTATAGCTTATAGTATAGAACTCTTCCTAAAATGCAAAGTGCAGTAGGGCTAAACCACAAGAGCTTCTTATAGCTACACAATTCTCAATCAATTCTTTTGCACCCACTGATTTTCTAAGACAGAGCTACAAAATCCTGTGTCTGTTGCACCAGTCACGAATGGTTTGTGCTGTACATTTTTTTCCACATGGGGGAGTTCTTGCAACAGGGTAAGACAGCTGTTTTCTTGTACAGCAAAAGCACTGCATTCATGTAATCAATAGGGACAACAGTTAAGCTGGTCATACACAGGGAGATCATCGAGATCGGGATATTGGCAGTCGCCAAACGAGCGGATCTCTCCCTGATATGACCACATTGAGGTGGGCAATATGGGGCTGATCCGATCGTGGGCCCTAGGGTCCAATGATCAGATCACAATGCAGTCCATCTGGGCTGTGGAACAGCATCAACGGACAGATGCGGCTGCAATCTGATGGGATTTTTTAACCTGCCCAATCGAGAAAGCTATCGATCGGAGAAGCCCATTGGATGGCACACACGGGCCAATAAGCTGCCAACTCGGCCTGTCTGCAGCTTTTATTGGCCCGTGTGGGGGGGGGGCCTTTAGGAGAGCTGTGATTAATGCCAGTATGTTGAGTTTGGGAAGAATGTACCAGAGGTTGATTTGGTGATTGAGAGCAATGCAAAGGGTTTTGGAATGTGGGCAGACAAAGTGAGAATGTATGGGGTCAGGGAAGCAGGTTGTGGGTTTGGACAAGCCAAGAAGGTTCTCATTATAAGGGAGTTGAATGTATAAAATAAGCAATGGGGTTTTCAGAAGAGACCTTTAAAGTTTTCACAGCAAATACTGTGATGTAGCTGGAAGCATACATTTGAATTGTAGAACGTCAGGATAAGTCTGTAGTGCGTTGCGCTAGTAAAAAACATGTAAAAAATGTTTTACACTTCCCACCCCTAATTTGAATATGCAAATTAGGGTTTGGTCCAATATTCAGCCGGATCTTTCAAAGGGTTGGGGGTTGAGCTGAATCCAAAAAAAGTGGATTCGGTGCATCCCAACTAAATTTTGCATTCATTCCCTTCACCAGGGTCATTTTAGACACTGAATTGTTTTTTGAGCATTTACTATTGATTGTGCTGCTAGTAAAATGCAAAATATTTTGACCCCACAGTAATAATTAAGGTTAATAATTGAGAATAATTGAGAAGTAGAGAGACCATAATTCTGTGATTGAGTTTATAATTTATATCTGCTAAATTACATATTTATTAGGGGTGCATCAAATCCACTAGTTTGGGATTCGGGCAATACTCGCATCATTCACAAAAGTTTCAGCAAATTAGGGGCTAAAGAGAACCTCCTTGTTTGTGTGATCAAAAGTCACTTGATTTTAAGGATTTGGATTCAATTTGGCCAGGCATGTAGATTTGGCTGAATCATGCTGGAAAAGGCTGAATCCTGAAACAAATCTTGGAATCGTTGTGTCCATAATATTCATACAAATTGACATTATGACAAGCCTTAACTTCTAGCTATGCAAAGTGGAGCCTAATGAGCCAGGGCCCACAGCTATTTAGCAGCTAACTTTTGCAGTATATTTTAATGTTTCTGAAGAACAGACTTTTGAACTGTTCAGGGCTTTATATCTCTCTCTCTCTCTCTCATTCAGATGTAAAGAGTAACATCTGAATGTTGCTAACAGGTGAAAAAGGTTGGGGGGGACCCCTGATCTATGGCCACCTTTACAGATGATGGTTGTAAAGTGTAAAAGTAACAAAAATAATGTCAACATTAGGCCCATCAGGTTTAGGCATGGTGTGTCCAACTTTAGACAGAACAGGCAAAGATAAGGGAATGAAATGGTGAGCACCAGTGAATTGTCTGGACCCTAACTTAGGAGAAAATATAATATATATACACATTATTGGCCACTTATCCATACCAAGTTATGTATATGAATAGACCAGGTATTATACAGTTGATACAGATGCGGGCCTGTAAATAAGGTTTAGGAAACACGGTCTACTATACTAACCTGAGGCATGTTAGGAATTGTGGATTTGTCCTTCAAGATAAACACATTAAACATTTCCATTATGGTGTCCTGGTTCTTACTCAGCCCTGCTGCAGTTATTTTATTGTCATTATTTTAAAATACTTTCATATTTTGGTGTTACTGTTCCTTTAAGTAAGAGTGGGTGCGTGGTGGCACTTTTGTTGGTGCAGCCGACATTGCAAGTGTACAATGGGAGTATAGATCAGTGTCATTTTTTTAGGAAGATATTTTGTGTACAAATTGTCGCAAAGCCATGCAAGTTTTGTATCGAGATCCATGTTATGTATATAAATACTCAGTCTACTATACTAAGCTCAGGCATGTTGGGAATTGTGGTATAAGGATTGTCCCTGAAAATAACTGCATTAAACATTTCCATTAGAGGGTGTCCTGATTCTTACTCAGCCCTGCTCCAGTTATTTATAATGTGTATCCCATCCCTTCTGCTATTGTACTTTATAGGACACGTATGAAATGAAGGACTTTGCTTAATTTTGTGTAGTATTACACAGATGTATTTTTTCAACATACTATTAATTGCGAGGGATTAATGAATTAAATATAATCATACCGGACTGGAGAGATCTTAGTTCAGCCATGCATATTAAGAAGGAAAGGTTAAAACTAAGTAAGCTTTATCAGAAAGGTCCACCTAACTATACCAGTAAACCCTTAAAGTAATGCTGCTCTGAGTCCTCTGTCAAAAGAAACACTGCATTTCTTTCCTTCTATTGTGTTCCTTCTGTATCAGACTTCTTGACTTCATCTTAAACCTCCTTCCCCCATGCATGAGCAGCTCAGTTTGCTCCCCCCCTCCCTTCTCTGCTGTAATCTGAGCCCAGAGCTATAAGTGAGCAGGGAGACTCAGGCAGGAAGTGATGTCACACCAAGCTAATACTGCAGCTCCTATCCTAAATTAACTGAGAGTTTCTAGAGCTTTTTACTCTAGTATGGTAAAACATTCTACAGAATAAATATATCATTCTAGCTTGCATGATTGCAGCTAATCTAGTGGCAATAAAATGCCTCCGTAGCTTTCCTTCTCCTTTAAAGGTAAAATGTATGTTACATGTCTGATCTTCAATAAAAATCTACCGTATATACTCGAGTATAAGCCGTCCCGAGTATAAGCCGAGGTACCTAATTTTACCTCCAAAAACTGTGAAAGCTTATTGACTCGAGTATAAGCCGAGGGTGAGAAATGCAGCAGCTTCTGGTAAGTTTCAATCTCGTTTTTGGATGACTATTCTTAGGCGCCGGCGAATATTCTTAGGCGCCGGCGACCGTTTTTGCGCTTGACCAGAGCATAAGCAGAGGTAGAGTTTTTTAGCATATTTTGGGGGCTGAAAAACTCGGCTTATACTCGAGTATATACGGAAACTGCAATATATAGGCAGCTTTAAACAGATCCAAAGGGTGTTGATCTAATAAAGTGAGATCTGGCCACATGAAACATGAATGTCAACCTAAAATATTTTTTTGCACCTAATGAAAAAAATTATAAGCAATTTTCATTATTGCAAAATATTAAAAAGTCCTAAGAATTATTTATCTTATATACCTCAGGAAGCCGAGGTGGGTCCTGTTATTAGCCAGCATGATCAGTATGGAGTGAAGAACTGCAGTGTTATTGCCCTGATTTACTAACACATGAAGTCACCAGCTGAACAGGAAGATTAGTCTGTACCATCTTTGATATAGAAGCTTATGTTGATGTGAAATGATCAAGGCGCTGCTGTGATACATTTTTACTACAGGAATTCGTTTTATTTTAGCAAAGTATGTTCATAAAATAATGAACTCGCATACGTACAATGTCCACTTCCCTTCAAATATGTCACTATATGATTGTACCCTAATATAATGGTGGGTTCTGCCAGTTTATATCTGGCTGTTGAATCATTGTGTGATGTACACTGCATCCAGTTTTCACTTCTGCCTCTCAAGCTTCAGCAGCAACCATATCTCTGGCCACCTGGAAAGCTGCAATCATAGAACTCAACTGAATCTTCTCACTTGTCCCAGACGCCAGTCTGTACCTGAAAGACAGTAACATACAGTATTAGGGGACACATTGGTGGAGCAATACAGGATATATCTGAGCCCACTCATACCCAACTTACATGTACAGGGAGAAATTGCAGGAACAGTGCAGAAAATGTCAAGGAGCATATTCAGAAAGCTGCTTGTTTCTATAGGATACATTTTATATTACACTTTTTGTTTTACAATGGTTGCCCTTTAACTGGGCAAACACATTTTGAAGAATGCTTTGGAAGTTTTTAAATGGCTGTTCAAAAAACACCAAACAACCTGGGTGTGTGGGGTGGAACGTTTGTTGGTGCAGCTGACAGTCTACAATGGGTGTAGATCTGTGTATTTTTTTTTTTAGGAAGAGATTTTCTGTACAAATTGCCACAAAGCCTGCAAGTTCTGTGAGTAAAAGGAGAAGAGTAAAATAACAGAAGTGCAAGGGATTGTGGGAACTGAGGACAGACTGCTAAATACAGTACATGTAGTCTGAACCAGCAGTACCAAGGAACCGACAGACTGTTTTCAACAGAAACCTGATCCATGGTCAACAATAATGTGAAATTCACTTCAAAATGTTATATATGGGGTTCACAACCTGTTAGACCATTTCTTTGGTTTAAAAGGAAAATAAAATATTACCAATAACTATTAGTATTGAGGATTAATATTGCTTCCCACAGGAGGCCACATTTAAGGGGCATGTATTTTCCCATTTACAATCGGTATTTTGTGGGTCTGTTATTGTCAAGTTGCTCGTTACAGGCTGCAGGGTCAGCATTGCTCTCGCTTTCTCACTAATCAGCAGCGATGGGGTGGAAGGGAGAGACTGAGTAGAATAGGTGTACATTGCAAAGGTTTCTGCATCCCGCTAGTGAAACCGTTTACAAAAGATTCCCATTTGAGTTGTGCTTTAGTGCGTCAGGAAACATGTCTCACTTACTCTATATCCGCCATCTTGACTAACAAGTGAATTCGAACCGACGCTGGGAAGTCCACTGCAAAAGATAAGGACTCGTTAGTACAATCTCAGTATTTCTTTGCTTCTGTCTTCTACCCAAATGGAGCCTCCAAGTTTACCCACAGGTTTTTTTTATTATTTTGTATATATGTATTATACTTGGGTGAATTTGACCAAAGAACCTGGTCAAACTGAATCGGAACTAGGGATGCACCGAATCCACTTTTTTGGATTCGGCCGAACCCCCGAATCCTTCACGAAAGATTCGGCCGAATACCGAACTGAATCCGAACCCTAATTTGCATATGCAAATTAAGGGTGGGAAGGGGAAAACATTTTTTACTTCCTTGTTTTCTGACAAAAGGTCACGCAATTTCCCTCCCGCCAATTTGCATATGCAAATTAGGATTCGGTTCGGCCAGGCAGTAGGATTCGGCCGAATCCTGCTGAAAAATGCAGAATCTTGGCCGAATCCCGAACCGAATCCTGGATTCGGTGCATCCCTAATCGGAACCCTATAAAACAGTAAGTTTGCGGCACACACCAGCTTTGCAAATTTCCAGTGCTGCTGTGGCTTCTGATTTGATTTGGTATTTGCTTGAGTCCGTTCTCGAACTCGAACACCCAGAAAACAAAACACTTTTTGAATTTGCTAAATGCCTACTTTCCAAAATGGACTTAAAGGCAAAGCTTTATGTTTTACAAAAAGTGTATTTGGCACCATCTTATCTCTCTTGCCCTTAGTTACAATTATTTCCTGATGTCCTGTACAAAATACAGGTATGGGACCGGTTATCCAGAATGCTTGGGACCTGGGGTTTTTCCGGATAACAAATCTTTCTGTAATTTGGATTTTCATACCTTAAAGGAGAAACAAACCCTTAATAATAAAAAAAAAAAATAATTAAAAAACTACTTTTTATTAATTGTTATTTTGGATAAAGGTTTAAATAAACAGAACCCCAAAAACTCCAGTGGATAGCTGCGCTTAAGTGGGGGACTGGAGTTATAAACACAGGAGTTTCAAACTAGGTCAAAAGTTTGTTCTAAACTCATTTTTTTTTTTTATCTGTAACTGGGATAATGAGTGCTTGCGAGATTGATTTCGGTGCACATTCTGCTTACCTCTGTGGCGGTTGTGAGCAAATTGCCACTTTAGAAACTCGTGTTAGAGAACTACAGCAACCAAATGCAACCCTGCAGTTGATCGGCCAGGAGACCAGTTTCTCTAGTAGGGAGGAGAGCAGAGCTAGGCCTAAGAAGATTGTGGTTGTAGGGGATACAATTATTAGGGAAGTGGATAGGGTAATCTGTTTTCTGGATCAGTACAACCCCTGGTGCCAGGGTTCGCCATGTGGTTGATTGGGTAGACTAATTATTGGGTGGAGCTGGGCATGGCCCAGTTGTCTTAGTACGTATTGGTACTAATGACAAAATTAATTGTAGATGGAGGACCTTAACCCTTTAACTGCCAGCCGATATGTTCCATAAGTGAACATCTACTGCCAAGCAGTTTTCAGACATTTTGAACTCATTGCATTTAGTTAGGTTTTTTGACAAGAAAACCTACACGAAATATGGCAAATTATATTTTGTTTTTTATTGTAACGATCTTGGCTTGAACGCTGTAAAAAAATTTTTTTACTTATTCTGGAGATGTAACAAAAATTTTGAGTGAAATATGTAAAAAAAAAGTGAAATAAAGAAAAAAGTACTTACATTTTGTGTCTTTTTTCCAAGATATATTACGTATGCGGATAAAAACATTACGGTTTGTAAAACCCTGATTCTGCTGAACCCAACGATACCAAATACATATTGGTATCCCACTTTTCTTGTCCACAGGACACCCCAATAACGAAACCGCATTTTGTACAATTTTACCTCAAAACAAAACAGATAAGTGTACCTCTCTGTTAACGTGGTGTTTCTAATGATAGACGTTAAATACCCCCATAAGTTTTTAGTGGTATTTTTAGAAACAGCATACTTCTAGGTTTTTAGATGTGGTGTAGTTTTTTCTGTAAATGTAGTCACCGTCACACAAACCTATTTTTAGAAACAGCATACTTCTAGGTTTTTAGATGTGGTGTAGTTTTTTCTGTAAATGTAGTCACCGTCACACAAACCACCATAAAACAACAATATTTTTCAAGTTTTTAATTTTAATTTTTTTCTGAAACATTAACACAGTCACAAGGTCAAAATTTCATTTGAGAAAAAAATATCCAATAAAAATTTTGATAAGAAAGAAAAAATTGTCCCGAACAAAACAATACCACACATGCAGGGGCGCTCAGAGTGCCATCCCGCCGTGGATTTAAATTCTAGTCTAGGGAAGGCAGTTTGGGGATTTTAGTCGCCCCAAAGAAGAGGAGATTTGTCGCCGGGCGACTAATCTCCCCGAATCTGACCATGTGTCTCTGCCCTAAACCTATCCTAAAAGTTTGAAACACCATCTGTCTACATCTGCCAGTAAACCATAAGTTTATTTGCACAACTGCAAACCCTGAATGTGCCAAGATTACTTAACAAAAAAAGCTGAAGCCCCTACTAACCAAGATTCTAGGGAAACCTAATATACTAGTAAAACTTGAATATGTTGCTCAGAAATACTGCGTTAGCAACTGCACTGAAATGGGAGCTTATGAGGTATCAGTAAAGAAACATATGTGGCATCAGAGAGATGAAATCATCAGCAGGCAAGATGAAATTCTCTCAAGAGTCATCAAGCACCACACATTTTTAGGCGCCCTTGTCCTTCACCTACACCTCAAATAACTACACCTCCCAGTGCAGCAGGGAAAAAAACACCAAACTAAAAACAAAAGAAAAAAACACCAAACTAAAAACAAAAGAAAAATTCTACTATTGCCCTGAACACATATAAACCAAATGCATACAATATACAATTTCCAAAGGGGATACCAATTCTTGTTATACAGTATAGCCAATCAGTGCACACAACAATTTATATTTCAATAGTGTAGCTGCGTATGGTATATTTCAAAACATGGTTTGAAACATAACCCAGGTTTGCGAGGGCACTTTGGGCAATAGTACTGTGTATCTCGTCTGATACCCCTTTTGCGGCACACTTTGCAAGCTTTTTGTGCAAATTGCTTGCCAGGAGTGGGTGGAAGATAAAGTGCTTCCCAAGCAATCGGGCGACATTGTCACTAGCAGGCATCTCGGGCACTACCTCCTCTGCACCACCAAACAACAGGGCAGGGATTATCTGCAGCTGGTACTTATAATATGACAATTTGGGGCCTGGTACTGCTGCTTTATACACAACATAGGAATTTCGAAGGACCACTTGAATCTAATAAATACCAACTTTTTTTGTACCAGGCCCTTGTTTTCCGGGTGACGTTGTAGTAATGTTGGACTTGGTCAGTTCTATCAACACCACCCATGTTCTTACTGTATTCTTTTCAACAGAGAGGTTTGTTTTTAGGGGGCCTACCAACTCTCTGTTCTGCAATTACTGACGCGTCGTGGATTGTCGTCAGCATGAATACATTTCTTGTGTCACGGTATTGGATGGCAAGGAGCTCATCATTTCGCAGGGCATAAATTTCTCCAAGACTCAATTTTTTGGTTATCAGATCCCTGGGCAAACCTTTTCGGTTACGATTTACAGTGCCACAGGCTAGGGTGTCCAAGCAATAAAGGGTTCTGAATAAGAGGATGCTTGTATAAAAGTTATCCACATATAAGTGGTAACCTCGGCCCAGA
Source organism: Xenopus petersii (assembly GCA_038501925.1). Taxonomy (NCBI): domain Eukaryota; kingdom Metazoa; phylum Chordata; class Amphibia; order Anura; family Pipidae; genus Xenopus; species Xenopus petersii. The sequence goes on along the minus strand of CM076673.1, from coordinate 158,056,156 downwards.
AGTGGAGTGATGAGCTCCCATACAATTTTGCCACTGACAGTCAGGCCAAGGGGACAACCAGGGGGGTCTAATTGGGAGTCCTTGCCCTCGTAAATCATAAAATAGCTGGTGTACCCCGAGCTGCTTTCGCAGAGCTTATAAAATTTGATCCCATAGTGGGCACGTTTGCTAGGGATGTACTGCCGGAATTTTAGGCGCCCTTTGAAGAGGAGAAGTGATTCATCTATACAAATATTTTTGGAGGGGGTGTACACTTCTCCAAAGCGCTGTGACAGGCTATCTATAAGGGGCCTCAATTTATGTAGCCTGTCATGTCCCGGCTCATTAGTGGGTACAGAAGTGGCATTGTTGTTAAAATGAAGAAACCGGAGCAGTAACTGATACCGGTTTCTGGGCATCGTGGCTGAAAAAACAGGGATAGACAACACTGTAGTTGTATCCCAGTAGGACTCCAAAGAATGAGCTTTTATGAGACCCATTGCTAAAGTGAGGCCCACAAACATCTTGATCTCGTTAACATCTGTGGGATGCCACGCATGTGCTCGAGCATATCTGGGTAGGGGATTTTGGGCAAGATGTTGCTCGGCATACAAATTCGTATAGAGGACCATATCCTGTAGGATGGCCTCCGTCAAAAATAATTGGAAATAATCAATTGGTTCGAAATTTCTGGTGTCCACCTTTACACCTGAGACTGCAGTAAATGGGGGGATTTCAGGATGAAAATTACCAGGAGGTGGCCATGTTGCCAACAAAATCTATAGCTTACAATAAGTGAAATACAGTACAGTAATCAAAGTAATCAGAAATGGGATCTGCAGTCAAAAAAAAAAAAAAAAAAAAAAAAAAAAAAAAGGCTGACAGCTTACTCTACTCACCAAGGCAGAGACTATAGAAGAAAAAAAACTTAATATAAACAAATCTGGCAAAGAAAAAAAGGTCAACCTCTAAAATCCCTAGAACGTTCTAGGAACAGAAACCACACTAATATACTTACAATAAACAGCTAATAAAACACCTATCGACCAACAACTTCAATCAAAAATCAACAGATTGAACAGTGATTATTACCTGATCACTAGTTACACTACAATATGGACAGGTTTTACAAACTATGAACAGAAACAGCAATAATGAACAGTAATACAACTATATGACCAACTCAATAAAATCAATAAAAAATTCAATAAAACAGAAAGTGATTATGCGGTGTGATTTACCACTGACAGCTTTGCAAACACAGAAACTACTCACCAAGGCAGAGACTTGAGAAAAAAAAAAAAAAACTCAATATAAACAAATCTGGCAAAGAAAAAAAATGAACTCGAACTCCCTGCAACTCCCTAGATTTTTCTAGAACAGAAACCGCACTATTCTATAGCAATTATAACAATAACAGCAAATAAAACACCTATGAACCAACAAATTCAATCTGATCACTAGTCACACTATGAAATGATTCAAGTTAAGAACACCTAACCACTAGCGTAATAAACCTAACGCAAGCAGTAAAAAGTAATAGAGATGAAAATTCAATAACTACAATAAAGATTGAGAACAACCAAATATGATCAAAATGATCGGCAACACACAACTAAAATTTTAATAAAATACCTGAAACTGGGACAAAAAATGTAATATAACAAATGCTAGCAATAAAAGGTAATAAAGAACAAAGAAGGCACAATTCAGTAAATAATAAAAGAAACCAATCAAGATGAACAATAATCAAGATGGAAAACAATCGAAAGCACCAAACACCACAAACTAAAATGCTATAAAAATTGTTGAAAAGGGCAAAAGGAGTGAAATAAAAGTAATGGAAACCTATCAGCAGCTGCTAAATCATCTTCCAATAACTCTTGCGACATGCTCCCACGGCAGTCCTCTCCTGATGACGTCACGCTGCTGGAGGAGCGCTGTGGGAGCGATCGCAGGGCACCAGCAAGAAGAGCGGTGAGTGTGCTCGTTGCCTAGGGGGTTTAGGCACCAGGAGCGCCCCTGTCTTGCTGCAAAATCGCCTTCTGGCGACTCCTGCGACAGGCTCCCACGGCAGACCTCTCCTGATGACGTCGCTGCTGTTGGAGGCCGCCGTGGGAGCGATCGCAGGGCAGGAGCAGCAAGACAGGCAAGTATGCTCGTTGCCTAGGGGGTTATGCTGCCCAGAGCGCCTCTCTGCACTTCCTTTGCGGCTGAAGTGCAGAGAGACAGCGCTTCTAGTGAAGAACGTAGCTCCTACGTGTCTGGCACTTAGAGCCTTTTTAAGCTAGAACGTAGGAGCTACGTTATTGGCACTTAAAGGGTTAAAGAATGTGTTTAAAGATTTAGGCTCAAAGATTACATTGGAAGACCTTCCATTAATTTATTCCGAAATTTTGCCTGTACCACGCGCAAGTTTAGGAAGACAGCGGGAGCTTATTGTGTGGTTCAAGTCTTGTTGTAGGAAGGAAGAGTTTGGGTTCCTAGAGCACTGGGCTGATTTTTCATTGGGGTACAAAACTATATAGTCTTGAAGGATTGCACCTCAATGGAAGGGAGTCCGCTGAGCATTACGGGGAAGTTAGGGAAGACTGGGCAGTGGAATTAGTAAGGGGTCATGGAGGAGGAGTGAGTGGGCATACAGTTTACCAGCTAAGGATTCCTGTATTACAAGAAAAATAGGCAGTCACTTTAAATGTAATTCTCTATTAAATAATGTAAATATTAATTGAAAAAGTAGTAACCTCCGCTGTATGCTGGCAAATGCACAGTTTGTCAGATGAAAATGGGAGAAATAGAAATAATTTCACATGCTAAAAACTATAATATAGATGGTTTCACAGAGCTCTGGAGGGATGAAACGTGACAGGGTTGACAATTTAAATGGTTACACCCTTTTTAGGAGGGACTGAGGGATTAAAAGGGTAGAAGACGTTTGTCATTATGTAAAACCTGCATTACAGCCATGAAAAAGGAATTGGAGTGCGAGTCCTTTGATTATCTTATCTGAACAATATTGACCCACGCACCCTAAATTGTTTGGAATATCTGGTAAGAGTATATATATATATATATATA